>SNQJ01S0024190.1:182106-217566 GCA_010110895.2 Picea sitchensis | reverse complement strand
TATTTGGTGTAGAAGTTCCCTTTTTGGGTGGCATGTTGGCCAAGTATCACTTTTGAACCTTGAGTTTGAGGTGGTTCTGCTAGACAATATTTCTTCTATTGTATCTCCCAATTTTTGGCCCTTCTGGGTATGAAACTTTGTCTTATGTATTTATTTGATATTTCTTCTATGTAATGCCACAGGTTTGATCAAAATTGGATGTGCCAAGTGGAATTTATGGTAGCTTCCCCACAACTTAACGATTTTTGGACTTTCCAGGAGATCTCACTTGTATAGTGTGCCCCGTCCAAAATAATTGATATAAAATTTTGAAACTCTCACCCAAAATACTACAGACTGTCCACGATCCAATGCAACCAGTCCCACACAATTTGGATATTCTAGGAAGCAGTTATGATTGTTTTACCTGGAACACCTTCTTGAGACTAGTCAATAGGACTAGTCAGATACCCTATCTTACACATGGTGTATATACAAATTTAAGATGACCCAAAATCTGATCGTTTTGCCACAGATACACTACCAATTTTTGTAAATGGCCTCCATAGTTCAGCGTCTGAAACGTTACAGAAACTCTTTTATAGAAAAACTTCCACAATGACTCATTTCAGGATGATTCCAGAACCCTATCTTGTATAGGCTGTATCTCCGAAAGTATAAGGCCTCAGGAGCTGAATTTGGAACCCAACGTACCTTGATCCGTATTCTAAATATCCTCCAAGCCGTTCCTTCTGAAATGTTGTAGAAAAAAAGTTATAGCAAAAATTCCACGGTGTCTCAGATGTAGCAGCGAAACCCCAAGACCTTGAGCTCTGATACCATATGTTAAGAACCAAACATCAATATAGCATATAAAAACCTCAGGAAAATTAATAAACGCCTTGAAAAATAGATAATTTCAGATAATAAGCCTCTTCGAGGGGGCAACCTCCTTTTACCCCTCTTAAATGTTCAAGTACCAGATGATTCAAAATGAAAATGTCTCCTTGGTATATATAGGAGACTAGGAGGTATAATTACAAATAATGGCCTAAATCCGACATAAATAAAATAACATTACTAATCTAAATTACAACTAATGGCCTAAATACAACATAAATAAAATAGCATTACTAATCTAATATGCCCCAATTAAGGGGTAATGAGCCAATATTAGGGCTTAACAGGAAATGGATGAGTGGCTGCCATGTGTCACGTAGATTCGTGACTTATGTATACCTAAAGTGCCAATTAGACCTTGAAACTTGTCACCATCTGATTTCACTATGTGTCCTTGCTGACATGGTCTTGCTAACAGTCCTCCCATCATAAACATTTCAAATTCTTCTTTCATTTTGGTTGCAAACTTTCTGCTTAGTCTATTAAGATCACTTTCAAATATGATGTCATCTACATATACCACCACAAAAATCATGTTTTGATCCTCAATTTTGATGCATAAGTTTTTTTCAGTAGTCCCTCTCTTATATCCTTGTTTTTGCAGGTACTGATCAAGACTTGAGAACCATGCTCTGGGGGCTTGTTTAATACCATACATGGCCTTTTTTAGCTTGCACACATAGTCTTGATTTAATGTTAACTTGAATCCTTATGGTTTCTCAACATAAACTTCTTCTTCTAGTGTTCCATTAAGAAATGTTGACTTGGCATCCATATGATAGATTTTGAAATTTCTGAAGCATGCAAATGCCAGGAACATTCTGATGGCATCAAGTCTTTCTACTGTAGCGAACATCTCTTCAAAATAAATACCTTCCACTTGGGAATATCCTTTGCAAAGTAATTTGGATTTTTTCTTTATAATCTCCCCATTTTCATTTAGTTTGTTCTTGAAGATCCACTTGGTTCCTACCACATTCTTGTCCTTGGGTCTTGGAACTAGTTCCCAAGTTTGGTTCTTCTCTATTTGGTCTAGTTCTTCATTCATTGCTTTTATCCAATATTTAATTTTTATATATTCTTTAAATGATTTAGGTTATATCAAGGATAACATTTTTTTTTCTGAGTCAAAAGTGAGTTTCCTTCTTGTTTCCACTCTTGCATTTTTATCTCCAATAATATGAATTTTAGGATGATTATTTTGAACTCTTTTTGATGGAGCTTTTGGCAAGGGTGTTTCTTCATTGTATTCTTCACCACTATATGGTTCATTTTCCTGTATTTCATTATCATCATCTTAATGACAATATTCTACATCATCATCTTCTTCTTGAGATTTTACATTATCATTTTTGTGTTGAGATTTTTTATCAATATCTTGGGACATGCTATTTTTTAGATCATCTATATTTACATTGGCACTTTCCACTATCTTTAGTAGTCTAAGATTATAACATATGTATACTTTCTTATTATATGAATACCCTAAAAATATTCCTTCATCAAATATTGGATCAAACTTTCCTAAATTATCTTCATCATTCTTTATGTAACATTTACTTCCAAAACTTCTAAAGTGTTTTACAGATGTTGGCCTGCCAAACCATAGTGCATAAGGGGTTTTGTCATGGTTGGGTCTCAACTAAGCTCTATTAAGTATTTGTACTATTGTGTAGATTGCATCTCTCCATAATTTTTCTAAAATCTTGGCTTCATTTAGCATGGGTCTTGCAACTTCTTGAACTATTCAGTTTTTCCTTTCTACCACTCCAATTTGTTGAGGAGTCTTGGGAGCTGAAAAATGTCTTTTGATACCATGATTTTGAAATAATTGAATGAACTCTTTAGAGGTGAATTATCGTCCATTGTATGATCTCATACATTTAATTTTGAGATCTGTTTCATTTTCTACAAGGGCTTTGTATGTTTTAAACTTCTCAAAGGCTTCTGATTTTTCTTTTAGAAAGTATACCCAGGTCAATCTTGTGTAATCATCAACAATCAACATAAAATATTGTTCACCATAAGTAATTTTAGTACTGGTAGGTCCACATAGATCTTTGTGAATAATTTCTAATGGTTTTGTTGTGGAATTATCTTTTGTTTTGAATATAACTCTTGTTTGCTTTCCTATTTGACAATGTTTACAAATAGAATCTGAAGGCTTAATAAATTTTGGGAGATCCCTAACTACCTCTTTTTCATTGGATTTGATTAAGTTGTCAAATCTTAAATGTCCCAACCTTCTATGCCATAGCTAATTTTCATATACTTGGCTTAAACAACATTTTTCTCCTTCATATATATTCAAGATGTATACATTGTTAGATGTTCTTGGTGCAACTGCTACTAGCTTTCCAGTGTCCTTTTTTATGATCTCACATTTCTGAGAATAAAAAGTAAGTATGTGACCCTGATCACATGTATGACTTACACTCAGGATACTAGGTTTGATATTTTCTACCAGAAGTACATCTTCTTCTTTGGTTTTGTTATTTCCTAAACTGACAGTGCCTTTTCCCAGTATTTTGGCTGATATATTATCTCCAAAAGTTACTTTTCCTTTTCCTTTCTTTCTTAACTTGTGAAATTTTCTTTGATACCCAATTGTGTGTTTGGAACATCCACTGTCTATATACCACTCACATCCTTGATTTCTCACATACAAGGCTACATTGCACTCTGTTTGCTTTTTCTTCCATACATTTTTATAATTGGGAGTATTTATCCTTTTATCATATTTGGGTAACCTACATTCACTAGATTTATGACCATAGTTGTTGAAATTGTAGCATTCAACATTGTAGTATTGTAATGGAGATAATGAGTTATATTTTCTTCTTTTTGAATTATCCTTATTATTTCCATATATTTGAACATTTCTTGGACTGTACTCTCTATAAGCTTTACAATCTATTCCTTCATGTCCAAAATTTTTGCAGGAATAGCAATAACCAGGGAAGATATATCGATTTCTGTTATAGGGATTCCTTCTCATGATTCTATTCTTCTTGTTATCTTTTTCATTAGTAGAAGGTGCATATTTATGTTTATTTGGGATAGTTTCAAATGGTATTGTTCTTGTTTTCTTTTCTTTTTTTATTTATGGGTTTCTTAAGAACATCTACATAGATGATTTTGTCATTTTATTGTTTTTTAGAGGGATCATATCCTAGTCCTGTCTTATCATTTGATGATCTCTAACTGCTAAGAATGTTATTCAATATTTTTTAGTTGTTTTCAAATTTAGACTGAATATTTTTTTTCTAGTTTCTCTTTTAGTTGAACTATTTCATCCTCCAATATCTTACACATTTGTTGTTTTTCACTAAGTTCTTTATTCAATATTTCTTATTTTCATGTGGTTTCTTGGAGTTGAGTTTTTAACTTAATAAACAATTGTTCTAACTCACTGATGGTTTTGGAAACTTCCTTCTCTCTTGATTTAGTAGCTTCTTCAATCTCTAGAAGTTCTTCCCTTAGTAACCTATTTTGTTTTTTAATTTTTCTTATTTCTTCAATTACACGAAGGAATTCTTCTTCGAAGTTCACTTCTTATTCATCTTCTGAGTGATTATCATCTTGAGTTTTTATTCCCATAAATAGAAGCTCTAGCTCCTCTTCTTCATTTTCTTCTGATTCGCTACTGTCTTCTTGGGTAAAGAACGTTTTTGTTTTCTTGTAGAACTTTCTTTTATCATTAGTTTTTCTTTTCTTATGATCTTTGAAGGTTATTTGATCATCACTTTCCTCCTTCTTAGGATAGGGGAATTTATTGGAAAAGTGTCCAATTTTTCCATAGTTGAAACATATTAGAGGAATCTTTCCTTTATATCTCCCAGTCGCTTTCTTGAGTTTCTTTATGAAGTTGGTTGTTTCTTCATTAGATAGATCTGATAATTCATCATTGGTCTTTTGACCTTGCCTCATCATTTTTTTTAGATTCTTTAAAGGTTGTTTCTCTTTTTGATGGTTTTTCATTCCCTGTTCTCATCTCATATGTTATAAAAATTCCATGAAGTTGATCTACTGTGAGTTTGTCAAGTTCTGGCCTATCTTCAATTGTAGAAATATTGACATCATATCTCATAGCAAATGACCTTAATATATTTTGTACAATAGGATTATCGGTAAGTTCTTCTCCTACTGCTCTTATTGAATTAACTACCTTATCTACCCTATGGAAGTATTCAACAATTTTCTCTTCTTATTTCGTTTTCAAATTTTCAAACTGAGTTCTATAGGTTTGTAGTTTTTCTTCTTTGACTTAGATATCTCCTTCATATAAAAATTCTGATTTGTCCTAGATTTCCTTAGATAACTTACAATGAATAACCTTCACACATATAGAATTTGTCAATCCTCTTAGAATGGAATTAACTGATCTTGAGTTGTCATTGAAGATTTTCTTTCCTGCAATATCTGTCAGTGGATTGGATGGTGCGGTGTAACCATCTACAACATATTTCCAGACATCAAAACCAAGAGCCAACAAGAATATTTTCATTATTATTTTCCAAAGAGCATATCCACCTCTATTGAACAATGGTACTTTGTTGGAAGACATTCCCTCTTGCTGATCCATTTCTTTCAAGATCTACCTTCCAGTTATTAGACTATGTTGAAGGCACTCGCTCTGATACCAATTGTTGGAAATACTAAGAGGGAGGGTGAATCAATATTACCCTTTTTCAAAAATTACAAATTACTTTGATATTTTATGAATTACCACAATAGATCAACAATGGAATTGTATTTAAAATCAATTATATATATAAGCAACATGAATTACAAGATTTTATAAATAATAGTGAAGGACACCAATCCTTTTTAGAGCACCAACTCTAGGAGACACAAATCCCCTTATTCTTGGAACCAACCCTAAGAAGCACCAAATCCCTTGTTTTTAGGGCACCAACCCTAGGAAGAAAAAACTCCCTTGTCTTTAGGGCACCAACCCTAGGAAGAACCAACTCCCTTGTCTTTAGGGAACCAACCCTAGGAAGCACCAATTCCATTATCTAGTAAAGGATATGAATTATCCCTTGCTCCTCCCTTCCACCCTCACTGCATAAGTATCATCAATTCCTCTTCTTGGACTCTACTTCTACTTTGATATTTTGATATAGACTTCAGATACACTCCTTCTTCACTGTTTTTTCTTTCTTATATAGTCTTCCAATTGGTGTGAGCATTGAAACATTGTGTTCCTTTGTTTGGACCATTGCACCTCTTAATTTAAGTTAATAGTAATAACATTTGTCATTTAATTTACAATTATTATCTCCCTCCATTATTATTTCACACATTAACGTGAATGATTTTCAACTTAGTAAGAGGGAATTACATAAATCTATCACATGTATGGATCAATTTATTTTAAATCGATCCCATGCCTTCTTATTTTATCCTTAAGCTTTTGTTGCGTCTCCCATTCTCCAAGAGATCATATTTAAGCTTTTCGATTAACTTTCCAATGCATTGGATGTATTTGATCTCTTAATATAAATCAAGAATAATCTAGATCCTATCTGGTTGAAAGTTTCTTCTTGATCGAGGAAAAAATCTTCCTTTGTATGTTGAATTCGTACAAACTCACTTTTAGAACCTCTATTACATATGACCATAGGCGGTGACTGAGCACTAAGAAAAACAAGTGCTTAATCACTTATCTAGATTGATGATTGTGTTTTATTTGCACATTGAGATGGATGGTTCTCGTTCTCTTTAGTATTTGAACATTTCGGGACTCCACCCTTTGTAGTCTTTTAATTATTCTGAAGCAAATTCCACTAGAGTGCTTATTAGCACTTCCCTTCTTAATAACCTTCACATATATGGGAGCTAGGAATGTGGCCTTAGGCACAAAGGAGCTCCCAGTTTTGGGGCATTCGACTATTCGTGACTACGGGACTTCGGGCTACTCGAACTATGAAGTAGTTCAATCCCTTCGAAGGTTTACCTACCAAATAAGTCATAACACGATGACGACTGCTTGTTGTCAGTTAACATCTCATGCTTACTCTATCACTTTCTTGAGTTTATTTATGAAGTTGGTAGTTTCTTCATCAGATATATCTGATAATTAGTCATTGGTCTTTTGATCCCGCCTTATCTTTTTTTTAGATGCTTTAAATGTTGTTTCTCTTTTTGATAGTTTTTTGTTCCCTGTTCTCATCTCATATGCTGTAAAAATTCCATGAAGCTGATCTACTGTGAGTTTGTCAAATTCTGGCCTATCTTCAATTGTAGAAATCTTGACATCATATCTCATAGGAAATGACCTTAATATCATTTTTACAATAGGATTATCGGTAAGTTCTTCTCCTGCTGCTCTTACTGAATTAGCTACCTCATCTACCCTATGAAAGTATCCAACAATGTTCTCTTCTTATTTCATTTTCAAATTTTCAAACTGAGTTCTATAGGTTTGTAGTTTTGCTTCTTTGAATTTGCTATCTCCTTCACATAAAAATTCCAATTTGTCCCAGATTTCCTTAGCTAACTTACAATGAATAACCTTCACACATATAGAATTTGTCAATCCTCTTAGAATGACATTAACTGCTCTTGAGTTGTCATTGTAGATTTTCTTTCCTGCAGTATCTGTCAGTGGATTGGATGGTGCGGTGTAACCATCTACAATAGATTTCCAGACATCAAAACCAAGATCCAACGAGAATATTTTCATTATTATTTTCCAAAGAGCATAGCCACCTCCATTGAAAAATTATGCTTTGTTGGAAGACATTCCCTCTTGTTGATCCATTTCTTTCAGAATCTACCTTCCAGTTATTAGACTGTGCTGAAGGCACTCACTCTAATACCAATTGTTGAAAATACTAAGAGGGGGGTGAATCAGTATTACCCTTTTTCAAAAATTAGAAATTACTTTGATATTTTATTAATTACCACAATAGATCAACAATGGAATTGTATTTAAAATCAATTATATATATAATCAACATGAATTACAAGAATTTATAAATAATAGTGAAGGACACCATTTATTTTTAAAGCACCAACTCTAGGAGACACAAATCCCCTTCTTCATGTAACCAACCCTAGGAAGCACCAAATCCCTTGTTTTTAGGGCACCAAACCTAGGAAGCACCAACTCCCTTGTCTTTAGGGCACCAACCCTAGGAAGCACAAACTCCCTTGTCTTTAGGGAACCAACCCTAGGAAGAACCAATTCCCTTATCTAGTAAAGGATATGAATCCTCCCTTGCTCCTCCCTTTCACCCTCACTGCATAAGTATCAATAGTTCCTCTTCTTGGACTCTACTTCTACTTTGATATTATGATATAGACTTCAAAGACACTTCTTCTTCATTGTTCTTTCTTGCTTATATAGTCTTCCAAATGGTGTGAGAATTGAAACATTGTGCCCCTTTGTTTGGACCATTGAACCTCTTCATTTAAGTTAACAGTAATAACATTTTTCATTTAATTTACAATTATTATCTCCCTCCATTATTATTTCACACATTAACGTGAATGCTTTTCAACTTAGTAAAAGGAATTACATAAATCAATCACATGTATGGATCAATTTATTTTAACTCGATCCCATGCCTTCTTATTTTATCCTTAAGCTTCTGATGTGTCTCCCATTCTCCAAGAGATCATATTTAATCTTTTCGATTAACTTTCTAATGCATTGGATATATTTGATCACTTAATATCAATCAAGAAGAATCCAGATCCTGTATGGTTGATAGTTTCTTCCTGTCCGAGAAAACATTCTTCCTTTGTATGTTGAATTCGCACAAACACACTTTTAGGACCTCTATTGCATATGACTATAGGCGGTGACTGAGCACTAAGAAAAATGAGTGCTTAATCACTTATCCAGATTGACGGTTGTGTTTTATTTGCACGTTGAGATGGACTGTTCTTGTTCTCTTTGGTATTTCAACGTTTTGGGACTCTTCCCTTTGCAATATTTTAATTCTTCTGGAGAAAATTCCATTGGAGTCCTTATCAACACTTCCCTTCTTAGTAACCTTCACATATATGGGAGCTAGGACTGTGGGCTTAGGCACAAAGGAGCTCCCAGTCTTCGGGTATTAGGCTATTCGTGACTACGAGACTTCGAGCTACTCAAACTATGAAGTAGTTAAATCCCCCAAAAGGTTTATCTACTGAATAAGTCATAACACAATGATGACCACTTGTTGTCGGTTAACATCTCATGCTTACTCTATCCATCCACTATGCTTGATCTAATGGTCATGAGAGAACTTGGAGGGTCTTAGATCAAAAAATAGCATTAGTTCATGAATTCTCCCTTGAGCGCTTCGAGTAGTTGTTGGTAGGAAAAACTGGATATCCCTTAAGGACATACTCCTAGAGTGATGTACCTTTCTGATGTCACTGTTGATGTGGCATTGGTTGAGTGGCTACCACATGTCACCTAAATTCATGACTTATGTATACCTAAAGTGTCGAATGGACCTTGACACTTGTCACCATATGATTGCACCACGTGTGCTTACTGACATGGTCTTGCTGACGTGGATATCCTGAAGTGTCATTTGTCTTTCCCCTTTGGATCATTACTCTATATTGGTTGGTCTAGGTTTCACCTGAATTCTTGATCCAACAACCCTCATTCATTCACTGAAGAATAGTATTGAGAGACTTATTAACAACTTCTACCTGACCATTCTCTTGTGGGTAGTAAGGTGATGGATGTTCTTGTTTAAACCCTAGTTTTTATGTTAATTCAGACAACATTTTGTTTTGAAAGTGACTGGCATGATCGATGATTATATCCTTCATAATACTGAAACTGGATACAATCTAGTTGAAAATGAAAAGGGCAGTCGTTTCCTCATCATTGTTGAATGTTGGCATAGCTTCGACCCAATTAGTAAAGTAGTCTACTGCTACGATGATATAACGATGCCCCCTAGTTTAAATTGGGTGATTTGTAGTGAAATCAATCCCCCACTTAGTGAAGGGACTGACAACAATAACTAGGAACATGGGAGCTGGGTGTACCCGCATATTCTGAGATAATATCTAGCATGGGTGACACTTCTTGATTGCCTCTACACAATATTTGATTAACAAGGGCCAAAAGTATCCAACGCGAAGAATTTTTTGGGCTGTTATCAACCTAGAAAGATGACTGCCACATGCTCCTATGTGAAAGTTGTTTAAAAAAATATCTTTTTCTTCGTGAGTGAGACATCATCGAAGAATGCAATCCACTCCTCGACGATATAAAGTGTCATCGAGGATAAGATAGTTTCAAGCTTCATGGAATATTTGTAGACACTCATCGTGAGAAACAAAAGAAAGGCACTCAAAGTCTGAAGATACACAATTATATCTCCATACCAAGGATCCGAAGATGTGATAAGAAAAAGATCTTCGTTGATCAGTGACTCTTCGGGAGAAATATTACCACTCTTGCCCGAAAGTTCTGATATTAGTTCAAAAAATACCAAGGACGTTTTGGATATTGCCGAAACAAAATCCAAGTCAAACTCTTGCAGGCTAACAATCCGTCGACTGATTTTCCTGCCGATGACCCGTCGTGTTAACACATATTGAAAAGGTTTGACGACGGTTGTCTTGTGAAGTAAAATATAATGACAGAACCATTGTACATCATGAAAAAATGACAAAGTGAGTTTATCAACATGTGTGTAGTTGAGTTCTGGTCCAACCAGGCCTCATATATGATAGTAGATAACTTTCTCTTCGAGCAAGTCATCCTCTTGGACCAAGACCATGCCGATAGTAGACTATGAAAAACACAAATACAAAAATAAATACTTGCATTAATATGGAGGAATGAGCAGAAGGGAAGACGTCAGAGTGCATTTCAATGATTCAAAAGAGTGTTGAGTTGCTTCATCCTAATAGAATTTGACCCATTTTTTCAAGATATGCATGAACCCTTTAGTAATCTTGACATATATATCAACAAAATGCTGAAGGAAATTGGCTTTTTCTATAGACTCTAAATCTGGGAGATTGTGCATGGGGGAGGCAATTGAACTATTTCCTAAACATTCATAGGATCAACCATGATTCCTCTAGTTGACACGATAAAACCTAACAAGATTCTCGATGTCACACAAAACTACACTTTTTGGGATTTAGACAAATCCGATAATAGAGACACTTTCCAAAGATTAATCGTAAATGGGTGGGATGATCAGATCTCTTACGAGAATGTGATGCCATATCATCGAGATACACCTCGACTATGTGTTTGAGGTCATGGAAAGTAAATGACATGGCCTGCTAAAAAGTGGCTCCAACATTCTTAAGGCCAAACATATTTTTTCTATACGTGAATGTTCCCGAGGACAAATAAAATTCATTTTATGTTGGTCCTCCGGCTTGATATGAATTTGATTGTTCCTGGAAAAACTGTCCATGAAAGAAAATACCTCACAACCTGCACATTCATCGATAATATGGTCAATAAATGGGTTTGGAAAATTATCTTTCAGGAAAGCTTTCCTGATATCATGAAAGTCCATACATATGTGAATCATACCTTGCTTCTTGTTGACATGAACACAGTTCGATACCCATTCTGTCAATTGCATGGGATAGATGAAACCAACTTTGATGAGTTTATCTACTTTAACCTTTATTGTTGATCCCTTACGAGGATTAACCAGACGAAGCTTCTGTCAGATAGGCTTAACATCAGGGTAAGTTGTGATATCATGTTAAACAATGTGTGGATCATTCCTTGGCATCTCCTCATAAGACCAGGATAAAACGTTGCGAAATTATTAATTATTTTTGTGTAGATCTAAATCTCTTTGAGAGAATAATCTGCTCCAATGAAGACATTTTCCATGATGCCAGGGGTTCTAGAGATGTCTATAGGAATCATTTCAGCTATACTTTCCATGTTTCCGTTGACATAGATTATGTGCATGGCCAGAGGGTTAACAGGACAAGGGACATATCCATTTATGGTTGTAATGAATTCTCCTACCTCGATTCTCTTCAGCTCGAGTAAGAAATAAGATCTATGATGAAAATATTCCTAAGGCCTATCTAGACCACTCATTTCCTCTAAAATTGCCTTATCAGAGGGAAAGAATAAGTCTAAGGGATCATAAGTGGTGAGAGAGTCTTGAGCCCAAAAAAGATTTAGAATGGGATCTATATCCTATGGGGGAGCCAGATAAGGGTTGGATGAGGCTTGTTGGACAATATTGTATGCAACCTCAGCAGAATGGCATATCCATTCCAAGGTTCCCTACCCCTTCCATCGAAGCCGGTGGGGAAGGTAAAATCCACTTGTATTTAAAGTAACTCATTCTAAAAGACACGACTTGAAACATTTCAGCCTTTGGTTGGTCAGGGACAACTGAAATAAATCTAACATCATTGCTAGGCGATGGATATTCAAAAGTCCCCATCAAATACAGGAACAATCTGACACGTAAGTTAACGATACCTCATGTTGGTTGTGGAGCTTGATTGTCTTCCTGATTCAGAGGTCTTTGTTTTCAGCTGTTTTTATACCCCATGAATAATTTACACCCTGGAAGAATGTACACTCCTCCACGTAGGGGAGTGTAGAGGGGGGTTACCCCCTCTATGGGGTCCGGGGGAAAGCGCCCCCCCGGTGGGGGGTGAGGGGGACAACGTTCCCTAAAGGAAAAATTACCTTGTAAATGTATATTGTAATTTCATAGTAAATCTAGAACGTTCATTATAAGGTCACAGATCTGATGGTAGAAGTTATGTTAGGGTTTTTGTCCCTAGAAGGAAACCCTCTTTTATGAGGAAAATGTATTGCGGATATGCATCATTATGAGTATTGTATTATGAGAGAGGAGACATTGAGAGAAAGAAGAGGAAGTTACAAAGGGTTTGTTGTAGGTTGTATCCCTTCATTTGCTAGATAATAATAAAGGAAGGACCTAGAAATTTCTTTGGTGGACGTAGCCCACACTGGGCGAACCATGCATATATGTCTCTCTATTGTATTGTGTATATTCTGTGTTTTATTTTCTCATTTGTTTTATTTTATTGCTCCCTGATCTTGTTTTTCTAAAAACTGGTATCAAAGTGAAAGGTAACTCATAGGAAAATAGGGTTCCTAGTTTGAGTGGGAGCAATGACAGAACATGGAAAGTTTAGGGTCGAGAAATTTAACGGCCAAAACTACTAGTTATTTAAGATGCATATGGAAGATTATTTATATTAGAAGGATCTATTCCTACCATTGGGTGGAATAAAAAAGAAGCCGACGACCATGAAGGATGAAGAATGTGAGGTTCTTGACAAAAAGTCACTAGGAACGATAAGATTGAGCCTGACAACATCTATTTCTTTCAATATTTCGAAAGAAAAGATAACGAAGGAGTTGATGGACACATTGGATAAATTGTATGAAAAAAACTCGATGTATAATAAGGTATTTATAATGAAGAGATTATTTAATATGAATATGTGAGAGGGTGGGTCTGTTACAAATCATTTAAATTAATTTAATACAGTTACTAATCAACCAATTTCTGTAAAAGTGGAATTTGATGATAATGTTAGGGCTCTTCTAATCTTGTGCTCATTGAAAGAAAAATGGAATGGCTTGGTCATGGATGTAAGTAACTCTGTCTCTAGTTCAAACAATTTAAAATTTGATGATGATGTTGTTGTTATCCTTAGTGAGGAAATGCGACGGAAAAGAACAGGTGAGACATTAGGTCATGCATTAAACATGGAGAACATGGAAGACAAAAGGATAGAGGAAAGGGCTCAAGAAACCGCAAGAATTCTAGGAAGGGAAGATCCAAATCTAGATTTGGAAAGATAGAGTGTTGGAATTGTGGGAAGAAAGGACATCTGAAGAAAGACTGCAGAGCTCCAAAGAAACAAAGAGATGGACATCAAGAGAAAAAGCAGGGAGCAAATGTAATAGGTGATGTGTTACAATATTCTTTGATTCTTTCTGTAGATAGTATTTCTGAGTCTTGGGTAGTAGATTCAGGGGATTCATTTCATGCCACAACCCATAGGAAACATTTTCTATATTATGTTCAAGGTTATTTTGGATAGGTTCATTTGGATAATGATGCACCATGATTTTTTTTTATAATGGGAAATGTAAAAATAAAGAAAAGAAATGGAAACCAATGGTTGTTGAAAGAGGTAATACATGTTCCATATCTAAGGAAAATCTAATTTCAACAATGTAGTTTGCAAGTAAAGGTTGTATATCCATATTTATAGATAAGGTGTGGAAGGTCACCAAAGGATCATTGGTGATAACAAAAGGAGAGAAGGTAGGCACATTGTATTTATGCACTTGTAATATTGACTCTTCTATATCTTTAGCTTCTACAAGAGTGGATACATCATTGTGGAATCATAGGCTTCGACACATGAGTGAGAAGGGGATGCATATACTTCACAAAATAATTTTGTTGCCATATCTTAAACAAATTGATTTGGATTTTTGTGAGCATTGTGTTTATGGAAAACATAAGAGAGTTAGATTTCTCAGTCTGAAAATAAAAGAAGAGTGAAAGGTTAGAGCTTGTGCATACAGATGTATGGGGACCATATCAGGTATCATATCTTGGTGTATCTCATTATTATGTTACTTTTATTTTTGATGCAACTAGAAAAACTTCGGTTTATTGCATTTGACAAAAATCTAATGTTTTTGATACTTATAAGAAATGGAAAGCTTTGGTTGAGAATGAGATAGGAAAAAGGTTGAAGTGTCTCAGATCAAAAAATGGAGGTGAATATTGCAACAAGGAGTTTTATTATTAATGTTCATACCATGGTATTTGTAAAGAGAAGACAGTTCCAACAACAAGGAGTTTTATTATTAATGTTCATACCATGGGATTTGTAAAGAGAAGACAGTTCCAGGAACACCACAAGAAGATGGTGTGTTAGAAAGGATGAACAAGACAATCATGGAGCATGCAAGGAGTATGAGATTGCATGTTGGTTTTCCCTTATAGTTCTAGGAAGATGTTGTAGATACTGTTATTTACTTAATAAATAGAGGAACTTCAAGCTCTTTGGATGGTATAATTCCAGAGGAGGGATGGACATGTAAAAAGACAAACTATTCTTTTTTGAAGACTTCCAGTTGTGAATCATTTGTCCATATTGATAAAGAAAATAGAACAAAGTTTGAGGAAAAATCCAAGAAGTGTACCTTTATTAGATACAGTGTTAATGATTTTGGTTATCGCTTATGGGATTATGAAAATAAAAAAATCGTTAGGAGTAGATATGTCATATTCAATGAGAAGGTCTTGTACAAAGACTAGTTGCAGGGGAAAAAACATGAAAAAGAAAAACCAGAATACACAATGCTTGATGAGATCATTGAAAAAGAAATTCCAAAGGTACCAAAAAATAAAAATGTACAACAACAGGATCAGAAGGTACCTAAAAATCCTACAAGTGTTGTTAGAATATCTACCAGGTTAAGTAGACCCCCTGAATGATAATCTCCTTCATTGTATTATTTATTGTTGATTGATATTGGTGAACCAAAATGTTATGAAGAAGCAATGAAGTTAGAAACCAAAAATAAGTGGGAGTGAGGCATGAAAGAGAAAATGGATTCCTTGGTAAATAAACAAACTTGGGACTTGGTTCAGTTGCCTGCAGGAAAAAGAGAATTGCAGAATAAATGGGTTTACAAGTTGAAGGAAGAAGATGGAGGAAAAAAGTGGTACAAGGCTAGACTTGTTGTAAAGGGGTTTTCNTGTGGAAGTAGAAGATTTTCATCTTGAATAGTTAGATGTAAAAACAACTTTTCTCCATGGGGATTTGGAGGAAGAGATTTTTATGCAGCTGCCACAGGGGTATGAGGTCAAAGGGACGTATAAATTGGTATGCACGTTGAGGAAGAGATTGTATGGCCTAAAGAAATCTCCAAGGAAGTGGTATTTGAAGTTTTCTAGGTTAATGACAGAACAGGGTTATAGTAGATGTCATTCTGATCACTGTGTTTATTTTAAAAAGCTAGAAAATGGAAGCTATATTATCTTGCTATTGTATGTAGATGACATGATTTTTGCAGGGTCTAATATGTAGGATATAAATGTGATCAAGAATAAATTAGCTAATTCATTTTCAATGAAGGTTTTGGGTGCTACAGAGAAAATCCTTGGTATGAGAATAACAAGAGACATGAAAAATCACAAATTGACATTGTCTGAGGGTCAATACATAGAGAAGGTGTTGGAAATGTGTCCCAAGACACATGAGGAGATATAATACATGTATAGGGTCCCTTATTCATCAACCAGTAAGTACAAATTTGGCCATCCATTTCAAATTAACTAAGGAAATGTGTCCCAAGACACAGGAGGAGATATAATACATGTCTAGGGTCCCTTATTCATCAACAATTGGTAGCTTGATGTATGCGATGGTTTGCACAAGACCAGATATTGCACATGTAGTGGGAGTTGTGAGAAGGTATATGAACAATCCAGTTAAAGAACATTGGGAGGCATTAAAGTATTTGAGAGTTACTTCTACTCATGCATTATGTTTTGAAGGTTCAAACACTATTCTATAGGGATATGTTGATTCAGATATGGTAGATGATAATGATAGCATGAGGAGAACGACAGGGTATGTTTTTACTATAGGTGGGACAACAATAAGTTGGATTTCAAAACTACAAAAGGTTGTTTCACTTTCAACAACATAAGCAGAGTATGTTGTTGCTACAGAGGCTAGTAAAGAAATGGTTTGGTTATAGAGGTTTATGGAGGAATTAGGAAAGAAGCAGGAGAATATCATGTTGTATTGTGATAGTGAGAGTGCCATTCATCTTGAAAAGAACTCAACCTTCCATTTGAATACTAATCATATACAAATCATGTACCATTTCATATGATCTATCTTGGAAGATGGATATTTGAAGTTGGAAAAGATGCACATTAGCCAAAATCTTGCAGACATGTTAACAAAAGGAGTAACCAGGGAGAAACTAAGTTCCCACTCATTTTTAGTTGGTATTCAAGCATGAAGGTGAAGATGAGAAGTTTTCCAGGTCCAAGAAGGATAATAGTCCAGCATATACAACAATGGATGATTTGTTGAGATCAATCTCCAAGTGGGAGATTGTTGGTTGTGGAGCCTAATTATCTTCCCGGGTCAGATTTCTTTGTTTTCAGCCATGTTTATACCCCATGAAGACTTTACAGCCTAGAATAATGTACACTCCTCCACGCGGGGGAGTGCAAAGGGGGGTTACCCCCTCTGTGGGGTCCGGGGGCAAGCAGGCCCCCGAAGGAAAAATTTCCTTATAAATTTATATTGTAATTTCATAGTAAATATTGACCATTCATTATGAGGTCACAAATTTGATGGTAGAAGTTATGTTAGGGTTTGTTTCCCTAGAAGGAAACTCTCTTTTATGAGGGAAATGTATTGTGGCTATGCATCATTGTGATTATTGTATTCTGAGAGAGGAGACCTTGAGAGAAAGAAGAGGAAGTTACAACGGATTTTTTGTAGGTTGTATCCCTTCATTTGTTGGATAATAATAAAGGAAGGACCTGGAAATTTCTCTAGTGGACATAGCCCACACTAGGTGAACCACGTATATATGTGTCTATATTGTATTGTGTATCTTTTGTGTTTTATTTCCGCATTTGTTTTATTTTATTGCTCCACTATCCTGTTTTTATAACACCTCCTTGCGTGTTATAAATCATTAGGACCATGGATGTCCCTAATGATGGGCCAGGAAGAGAGAAGGATAACTGATAAATGGTTATAATCTGACCTTCGTGAAGAAAACTTAAGACCTAAAAAATGGTGGATACAACCGTTGTCTTAGCGTAGGTCCAACTTTGCCCTAACAAAATATTGTAGTCGAGAGGCGCACGACTACTTTTACTTCAACGCACATAGTTTTATCCTCCAACTGCACGGGGAAGGAGGGAATTATTCCATGTGGTCTAAAAGATCGATTATCAAATGAAGTTAGCAATGTGGGTGATGAAGACAACTCAGGTTGTCTGATGGACTTCCAACATGCCAACGACATCACGCAAGTCAAGGCACTCTCATCCACCACCGTATGAAAAGTGTTCTGTGTCAGTGATTTGGTGGCGTAAACCCCTACTATTTTAAAAGTGACATGTTGATGAAGATGAGGTTTGTGGTCAGTATGGTAAAAAAAAATCATTCCTGAGTTAGTGGTCTTGACCAATCCTAAGGTGGACAACAACTATTTCCTCTGTGAGGGGAAACTCTAGAGGACCTACAGAGAGGACATTGCACAAGGAGTTTATGCTAGATCCTCCATGATGGAGTGATTCTGAGTAGCCCATGTGTTTTGGTTGTGAGAATCCTTTTTGAATGCACCCTTGTGGATGTGAGTCATCATTTCTCCCACCATCTTCTTGATTTGAATATGTGCTAGTGGGTTAGAGGCTTCTTTTCCCTTCTCAAAATATTTCATCATTTCGTAGTTATGAGCTGTAGTTTGTAAATTAGTTTTGACTTTCATCATATAAATGTTTGCGGCCTCATTGTTAGTATTGGGTACAGGGACTCCCTGAATGCCCCCAAGCACGCTCATGGATGAGGAAGCTTGAGACATATTTTTCCCTTATGGAAAAGGGTTAGTTAACATGACAGGATGTTGTTGTGCCAATAACTTTTGGGATTCCTCAAGTCAAGGGCATTGGTGAGTCAAGTGGTCATCCGTGCAAAGATTACATAAAAACTTCACCTTTCCCTTTTAATTTTTCCCTTGCTAGCATTATTTGTAGCCTTCTTATCCCCTTTACCCTTCTTGTTTCCAGGTTTACTCTTTCCCTCGGTTTGTTGGTTACCCTTGGGATTTTTCAATTTCACACTATGTACATTCGACGTTTGGGTTACAGGGGCAATCAAACTAGGAGTTGGGATGGCCACAATGTGTTGAATCGATATCTGTTGTAACTGATTAGAAAACCAATCTGTGGACCTTCTCTATGATGAGCCTACTATGCCTTTGGCATGAGGCCCAAACTTATATTTGGTCTTGTGAAATGTCGATTATGGTGCGTTAGGTAGGATCTTGTATAGAATACTAGACTGAGAGTAAATAAACTACAGTTTTTCGTCTCTCATGATAGCCTCATCTTTGGAAAAAACCCCGGACATTGCGATATATTTTGATACACAAGGTACCAAGAAATTTAGGAACCACTCGAGAAAAAATGCAGGAGGGACCTTAACTTTGATCAAACTCTTTCATTGTCATCATTCTCATTTGTGATCCAAGATATGTTCAGCCTTCATTTTCTCGAAGTTTTCCAACAACTCGCTTTCAACACCATATCTTACCTATAACTGGAAATGGTTTAATAAAACCATAGCCAGGTCATCAAAGTAAGCGTACTTAGAGCTATCGATCTTGATATACCATTTCACAACACCCCCTATAAGAGTGCATTGAAACAAACACAAATGAACAAAATCATCCTTTAACGAGTTGGATAAGAACCATAAGTGAAATGTCATCACATGTTCACCTGGATCTTCTCCATGATTTCATTTGAACATGGGGATGTCCTAGGGAAACTTAGTCGGCATGGGGGGCCAATGCGTATCATAACAAATCAGGTCATTCAAAAGTATAGATGAGTCTAGAAAATGCAGAGTTTCCATAAAAGGTAGTCTAGGTTGTGGCAGATTCACATGAAAAGAGGGGTCTGGATTTTGACTTGCACTAGGTTTTCAAGAAAAAATTGACTACTGGCCTGAGTTTTGGTAGAGACCATGGTGGTTTTTTCTAGTAAAAGGGACCTGCATTAAATTCTGCATCGCCAATTGATTCCCATAGTTTGATGACATGCCTTGTGCAGGGATTGATCCATATACAACATTCTAGGGACCTTGGTTGGAGATTCCCCTAGATGACCCTCCTGGCATAGGTACTGAACCTTACCCGACGTTCCACAGAGTGTGTGAGGGGTTTCCCCTGATCGAAATCCCTTGCAAAGGAAATGAGGCTTGCCAAGGATTTCCAAGACCTTATGAGGAGAAAACTCTTGTCATCACTTCCTATGAAGGAATGAAACCTTGTGTATGGTTTTGTTGACCAAAAATGGGGTTTCCTTCGACCAAGAAAGAAGACAATGAGAAAGTGTTATTTTCAAACGCACCGAACAAAGAAAAAGTCATAGATCCCACCTAATGTATTTAGGATTGAGGTCCATGGCTCCCTCCACTGAAAAAACTAGAGTTGGTATTAATATTGATCAATTGTTGGATAGTGCCTCCAAGTGAAGGGGGCGGAGGAGGGATGTGACCCCCACCATAAGAGATAGAATTAAACAGGGAAGTGGTGCCCAATATGGGTCCTTGAAAGGGAGAATTAGAGCTCCCAAACCCCATACCAACGATATGTAGAGTAGAGTAGGTTAGAACTGAACTGGAGTAAAAAACCAGCATCCCAAATGAAAAGGGAGTGCCATACGCATTCAGGATAGAGGGAACAATGGTTAAAGTCATCGAAGGGATTGTTCCACTGCCCAAATTAATGGGCATATGGATGACTGTATTTATAACAGACAGGGGTGGGGGAGGAGGTACAATGCCTCCTCCCGCGACAACTGAGATGGGAGTATGAGGATTCCCTAACAAAGTAGCACTAGTTTCTTCCAGCACCGCTCATTGAACAAAATATTGTTCAGGTGAAGTCACCTCTGGAGGGACTATATGAATTAGAAGAAACATTGATAAGTCAGTGATCGAAGGGTTTGCTCGCCTCAAACCTTCAGTCTCAAGTTCATAAAAAATGGATTCCTTCGGTGCAGGAAAGTATTCTCTGGGAGATGGCTCAGGTACAGTTTCTTTTGTCCCGATAGCTTTGAATGATCCTTCTTGATCTATCTTGCACCTCAATGGTGGAAGAGGTGGCTCCAAAGTAATCAACGACAGGCCCTGAAGCCTACACGAATGAAAAAGTTGTTGATCTTCCACCTTGTGAAATGATCAGTTGACACCGTAAGGTTTAGCTAGCATGAAACACAGATCAAACAATAAAAGTTCCTAATGGAAAATCAAGCAAACAACTGACTCATAGGAAGAAAATTTATGCCAATTGACACTAGAGAAACTTATAGGTGCAAGTGTAACTCAAACATGGAAACACCCTCTGGGTATATTCTGCAAAGAGCAATCTGACGTATTCACTGGGTACTGTGGTATACCCCAACAACCACCCATGTAAGTCCCTAAAAACATGCAACTATTTCCATCTTGCAGTCAGTCACTAGGCGAGTACAATTGACAGTCAGGTTGATCATAATGAGCAGGATAACAATGTTCGAAGCCTTTCAAGGGTACTGAAGGAAAATGGTCTGAAAGAAAATTGAGGATCTCAAATAGATTCGAGGTCCACGAGGCTCTGTATTCAAATGCGATCAGTGTGATTCACAAGAACGACACTCAATATACAATCCCCACTATGCTTGGTCCGACTTTGGAGGGGTTATCTCCTCTACCTTTCCTCACATGACCTCGTGTTTATCCCCTATTTTAGAGGGGGGTCATGACTAGATCTTACGATACTATAATCTGACAGTCCCTATCACATAATCTTATGTGTTTTTAGAAGGCCATGATGAGTTTCCTATTCACACCTATTCACACCTATTTCAAGGCCCTAGAGCCTAGAATACTTGGTGAACCCTACAAAAAAAAAGTCTAATTGATTCTAAGTCTTAAGTGTTGATTTTAATTGGTTTGAATTACTCAAAAGGGTAAGGATGTGCAACTTATGGTGTTTGGAAGAGACAAAAGAGAAAAAAGACTTTAGATCATTCGTGAAAAAGAAAACTAGATTCTTCAAATTGAAAGAAATGGATTTTAAATATTTGTAAATGCAAACTTTTCAAAATAGTATTCCAAGATACTATAATGCAAAATGTTTCCTAGAATTCGTTTTTCATTTTACAATGTAAATGCAAACAACTGAAATTCCAGGGAAAAAGGAAACAAGAACTTTGAAAAATAACTCTTTTCTTTTTTAAAAAACAAAAAAAACTATACTAAAACTACCGAACTGAATGCATAACTAAACGCAACATTTTTTTATTTTTTGAAATTCTTAGAAAAGAAAAACACAAGTGAAATATCTTTTTTCATTTTTCAAAGCATAAACAAGATAAATAGAAAATAAACCCAAGACTCATACAGACCCTAAACCACTGCCTAAACACAGAGATTCACTAGAATCCATAGGAGGATCTAACGCTTATAGGTTGACTCTAAACCTCTAAATCAACAAAAGAAAATGAAGAAACAATAGGGGTTATTTACAAAGAGAAAGTTAAACTAAATCTTTAACCCAACCAAATACCATTTACAGAGACCCTAAAGAGTTCAAGAAGGCATGAGAAGCACAAAGATTCTTGTTAGGAAAGAAAAAGTATTTAAAAAAAAAACCTTCAAAAAAATAGAGACGCGGGTTCTGCAGAAGCAGCTTGCGTATGTACACGGCTTGTATATTATGAAGACTGTGTATGTACGCGGGATATACTAAGGATATAGTGCGTACACCTCTGTAAATTTCCAAAAAGAAAAAAATGATTAGATAACTAACTGGGCAGGGAAGGCTGGTAGGCACCTGGAAGGTGACTAGATACCCTAAACTGAATCAGTAAACTTGGAAAACTCAAAAATAAACTGAAAAAACTGAATCCCACTAATACCCTAGAGATACTCCTCAGTGGATTCACCAATTCTTATATGGGGAAATCTCCCTATACTGGGTCTAGGTACAAGTAGAGCGGTGACTTCCCTTAAAAGACTATTCTACCCCTAAACTACCCCAAAACTACCTAAACAAAATGACGAGAGAGAATAAAGGGAGTCAATGGGTGCACCTTTAGTTGTTAAGGTTGGAGAATACCTCTTTCTCTGATTGCATCCTCCTATATTGTGGGTATCCTCCAAAAGATAACCTACAAAAGCTTAGGAAAACAATGCTACAACACATGCACTTTCTACTTATCACTTTCAAGGTTTAGATATAGACATAAATGCATCAATCGACAAAATCATAAAAATATAAGATTTTGGGACAAGGGGGAAATCTTTTATTAAGTTTTAAGACAAAAAGGATTACAACCTTTGTTGGCAATCACTCCACGAACCAGGTCTGGGCTCCTCTATCATAGCTCCAAGTGCATCAATCCCACGCTTGCTTCTCATAACCAAATTATCACTTGGAAAAGGAGAAAGGATTGTATAAGGAGAAAGGGCTGGAGGGGAAGGTTGAGGCCAAAGCTCATAATATGATGCAAAAATTGGGCTAAGAAGGGGAAGGTATTTTGGTAGAGTTTTCTTATTCTCTTGCGTGTCTTGTCAATTGACACCCCAATACCTCTTTTTATATGAGAAAAAGATGGTTATTTCATTTGGGTATGGGATACAAGGGGTAAAATGGTTAGGAAACCCTCGATATCCCGTAAACTCCGTCAAATTCCTTGCAATTTTATTTTTTTTTCAATTTTTGGAGGTAAACACGGGCTAACTAGCATGCACCTCGCATATGTATGTGGGATAAATAACATGAAAAGCCCGTGTGTAAGCGGGATATTAGTGTATCAGGCTGCGTACAGTATCCAAAAAATAGTTTTTTAAGAAGAAACCTCAACAATATTTTGGAAAAGTATGTAAGTGGAAAGGCCAATGTCTTGTATGTATAGGTAAGGCATTTTTGGACTATAACAACTGGTTCACTTTTGTTTTTATAGATTTTCTTTCTTTTCTTGGAATCTTCATGTTCTTCCTCATGTTCCTTTTCAATGTTGGAGTCGATGGAATCTTCTATAGATTGCATTCCCTTCCTTCCTGAAGGTTCCAACTTCTTCCTTTCTCCATAGGAACATAAATGTAGATGGACAACCAAGGATATTCAAGGCTTCTTTTCGAAGAAGACTTCTTCTAGAGTCAATATGAACATGTGTTTCTTATCATGATTTCTACTTCCAATGAATAACATGGACAAATACTTCATAGTATTCATGAATTTTTCAATGGATCATAACATTAGGGATTAACTCCCTCCTAATCCCGACTTCATTCATGAATGGGAAATATCTAGAAATTCCTTGTTTTTATTCTGAGATTGCATGCTTCTGGAATTCTACAATCAATTCCCTCTATTTGAGAGAGTCCATGCTTTAGTCTGTTGTATCTCTCTTTTCTTTATGAAAAGTGTCACAAGCCCATTCTAGTTTCCTTTTTATTAATGACTTCCTCCAAGAATGAATTCCTCTGCATCTCTTTAAGTTTGTTTCGATTTGTTTTGATTACTACCCATCTGGTATTTGTTGCAATCATTGTGTCATCGTTATAAACTTCTTCTATGAAAAATTTCACAAATATTTTTCATCAAATGTTTGCCAACATATTTCACAAGGGTACCTACCCAGAACAAGATAAGAAGAAAAATAAATATCTAAGAAAAAATGTTTATGATAGGAAATTGAAACAAGAATAAGGACAAGGATAAAGGAAATTGCTACAAGTCTGGAAAGACATATTCATGATAGCCTTCATGAAATAACCTACCTGAGACAACAAGAACAATAATGTTTCTGATACAACATCTTTTATATGAAGGATAGTTTCTTGGTAGCATTACTAAGATGTTCTTGTATGAGAACACGAACAATAAATATCTTCTAGAGGAGGTGTTAGTTCATATTTTCAAATAAGTACACTGAGTAGTATAAGCTACTAAGTACTTATAAATACTCACTTAAGTGACAATAATAAAGATGTCAAACTTGATATGCAAACTTGGAGTCTTTCTATTGTTCCACTTGAATTTCTTTTCTTTTGAGACAAGTATCCTTTCCGACTTTTCCCTTAAACTTAAAACAATATTCTTTCTTGAAAAAAAAATGAGTTAGATAATATGATATCAACCTTATAATATCTTGACTAAATTCAACTTATAACTTTGACTAGAAGTTCATAATGCCATAACAACCAGAGATATATCAAGTCAAACATGGATAGTGTGTTGATCTTCTGAATGCACTAAATCCAAGACCACTGCTTTTGAAAATATCCCTTGTGCATTCCATGCAAACACACTCATGCTAATAATGAAAATTAAAAGAACATGTATAGGTACATACCTTTGTTACCCAACAGTGACGATAAACCTTAGAATGACTTTGTTGGACTAGAGGCTTAGTTGCTAGAGGATTGGTAAACATCATAATGTTCCTTTCAGTAGATTTCTCTTGGGCACAACATATAATTTCTTCATGCTAGGTATTCTATCTCCATAACTTCCTTCCATTTTTACTTTTGACTGGACAACCTTATATTTTGACTTGGTCAAACATTTACTTTGACCAAAATTCCAAACTTGATGTCTTTTCTTGCTGAGAGTACCAGAAGGTGCACTAGCCTAGGGAACACTAGGTTATCCAATAATTAGGTCAAGTTGTTCACTTAAGGTGCCTCAATATGAGGGTTAGGGTTTCATTGTTGAAACAAATATTTGACTGCAACTACGACTGCAACTGAGAAAATCCTCCCAATCTACCTTCCCATGGTTATACTTTCTGAAGATAGTGTGGGCCCATAACCTGTTAGAATATTGATGTGCTCTTTTTACCATAGAAAATATCACAATATTGTCACCCAACCATAGGCATGCAATCACCCCCGAACACCTTTAACCTTTGATAGAATTATTATGGAAATCCATACTATAACCAATAGATAAACCCTAGCTTCTAACTGCAACAATAACTCAAGACAAGTAGAGTGATCCTTCTCCAAGGGTATAACACAAGAGAGAGAGTCTCTATATCCACATAACAAGTACCATACACAACTGCAATAGTTGCATCTACACTACTCTCTCAAAATTGTGCCATGCTTAGAAAGAATATCACCAAGAGTATCACCAATAATATCACCAAGAATATCACCAAGAATGATAGAGAGAGATACCAAGAACAAGACATGACCATACACTCGTATTCCTCCTTGCAGCTGCAGTTTTAGTTGAAACTGCAGCTCTCCATAAGACTTGCGCTCTGATTGGGTGTTCAAATGAGCTAAAACGTCCTCTATTTATATTAATTTGTCTAGTGACTTTCCTGGCTGGGCCGACCTAACTTTCTGGTAATTATATTTTTTGTTTATATTTTTCCTATGGAGATGACTTGTCTTTCTAGAAGATAATATTCTAATATTATTTATTCTGCTAGGCTGACTTGTCTTCTAGGGTTTTCCCACATCTTTTTAGGGTTTCCCTTGCTTCCTAAATATTCCATTCTATTCAAAGGTTAAACGTTGAGGTTAATACCTCCTACACCTACTGTAACATCAACACTCCCAATAAATGTCATCCTTGATAGCCCCATTGATCTATTCTTCAGAAGAAGGAGTTGACTAGGGATTTCAAGGAGTACCTAAAGGGAGCGAGTTTTTCAAAGGAAAATTTGATGTGTTGAAGGACCGAAGAAGCCTCCAAGAACAATAATTGTATATGTCTAGAAAGGATTAAGGAGGAAATGTCCTCCAAAGAAAAAATGGGCAAATATGGGTATCTCTCTTGTCCAGTAATCAAGTATCTCATGGTTCAAATATTGTGAAGAAAAAAGACAAGCCTAAAAATTCTCTCAAATCATAAAGGATTGGCATTGTGTTACGAGGAAAATCTCTCTATGGATAGGGTAAACCAAAACATACATAAATGACTATAGAAATCAACTCTCTTCTCAAGTATGCTATATAAACAAATATTCTAGCAAGACAAGATAAAAGGAATACCTCATCCAGACGTTCAATGAAGTCCACTGTTGAGCACTTGACCCAAAGAAATATACCTGCAACTAGTCCTCAACAACCAAGAAAAGAAATCATATGGTGATATTATATGAGGTTAGCACATTCAATAGCATAATCCATTAATAAACATGACAAATACGCCCATGGAATAATAATTCAAATATTTCCAAGATATCAATTGGACGGGAAAAGAGTATTTCTATTAATATATGATCAACAAAAGTGAAAATGTTATAGACTTCCATGTCAGGACGGTTTGGAACCAAGAAACTAAGTTCCTTCCAGCTAGGCCTCCACCAAAGGCAAGCTCATAAAAGAGAAACAATGAGGTTATCAATCAATAAGGGAAGAGATTGGGGGATGAACACCATGTTTAGACTTAAAGGACAAAGGGATGAAGACTCACTATGAAGTAAATAATTTCTCCAGAGTAACATTTCTCTCAAAGTTGAATTCTTTCTCCTCTTTCCAAAGCTCAGAATTGGCCCATTTATAGCCTTCAAAATGGAACTGAAGAGCCGATTCAGAATGTTTCCAGTATATGGAAGGACAAGGATCATAGATCTCCTTTCATGACATGGAAACCTGACATTAATTTTCATTTTCTAGCATAAATCCCGATGTACGCGAGCTGTAGTGGAGCAACCTGCATATACACATGTTGTATAGTAGGCAAGATGCGAACATGTGGAAAATATGTATTTTTAGCTCTGGATTTTACAAACAATGATGATAAGTCTGCATAGGGAAATGGGAAAAGGCATTATGTGCAAGATTGCATAGGGTGAGGAAAATATTTCTATAACAGATTTCCCCTAATGTGTGAGGTCTGAGGAGTATCTGCGATGACCAAAATACATTATAAACAACCCAGAAGTGGAGTGACAGGGAAACAACTAGACAAACTAGTTGCTCATTACATTTTTCACTGACTTTGTATTCATGGCTGCCAATAGAATTACACTGCAGATCCATGTGAAAATATACCAAACAAGTGTCGGTGGCCATGAACATGAAAATACAAATGCGGTTACATGCCAAAAAGTTGTCATAGTCATGAAAAATGCCCAGTAGAACCAGTCTCAAAATCAATCTAAAGATATTTGTATACAATGGAGTACAATCTGATCTCCCATGATCACTGAAGTCATATAGGGACTGGTCCAATGAAAAGAAAACAACAACTCAGGAAAGCTATGGCCACATAGTGATGTCTTCAAGTCTTCTACACAATCCGCCAAGGGTGAAAATATACATAATGTGAATAAAGGAGTTGAGGTCGAACACAATGAGACATTGTTTGATTACCGGTTATTGAGGTATACCGTTAACAAACACAATACAACCTACCGATAATGAAATTAGGTATCAAGGCACCGAGTACATTTTTGCCAGTGTGAATAAAGGAGTCGATGTCGAACACCTGAAGAATCCATAGATCAAGAGACATTGCTGTATTCCCAATTGTCGATGGTGAGAGATCCTGCCACTAATGACTACAAGCCTCAAGGTACTCATAATACTCTAGATCCCTTTTCCAGAATAGATGAGCTGAAGTCGATGGGAGGAGACCCACTGAAAGGAGACAATTAAGGAATCTCTCATTGGTCAACACGAGGTACAAAGCAGGAGCTTGATGATTTGGTGGAAATCATACAAAGAACATGTTCACGAGCCAATGACCCTGTGCATCTTTCGCATGTACCAAGTGCAAGCGGTATGCGAAAAAGACCCTCTGAATGGAAACCAATGATGAAAACTAATGAAAAAGGTGAGGAAACCACCAATAAGGATAATGGCGTCCAATACACTGCATGAATCAAAATGTGTGAATAGATGTCTTGTCGTCGAACAAAAGGGAAACCACCAAGTCAATGACCAATGATGAAATGTCGACTATTGGGTTCAAGGTTACCTACCAATGATGAAAGTAGGTCCAGGGTGCATGATAGGACTACAACATCATGTGATTCTGAGACAAATTGAGGGTATGGCCGACATGCAAAGTCAAGAGTTCTGAGAAGTGGCTGACACAGGTTGATAGACTTCCTTTGAACAATATAATGAGACATATGGAGGACTCCAGAAGCATAGACCCAATTATAAAACCATGAGATGCAAGAGGCATCAATAAAAATCTCTATAGGGACTGGAAGAGTAACCAATCAGTAGAGAAGACTTTGTAACGAGCTCAAATTCCTAAGGCCATGCTAATCCCAAAATTATGATGACAAATGGACTTAATAAATTTGTGCTATGTTCAAAGGCGACACGACTACTTCCAACATAAGATAATATTCCCTTCCCACCCATCTTTTTTTGTTTTTTCATAGACAAATGAATGCTATGATACAAAGGAGGAAACAAGTGTTGCAAGTAAGAAAGACTAGTTCCAGCAGTGGAACATACTATGCTTAATGCAAGGAGAAACATGCGGGATATGGACACTCGGGGTAATGTTCCCTCCTAGGTATAGGGTGTCAAATTGTGAAGTATAAAAATGAGGTTTTGGTTGGTTGAGGATGCAAAAAATGGTGAGGCAAATGGTTTATAACGCAAAGCAAGAACCAACTATAGGCTCAATACTACAAGCAAGGGCATGAGATGCAATCACAACTTAACACCAAAAAGTGTCCTTTTTTATGTCATTTAGTCTACTTGGTTGGAAAAAGGGATAAACTTGTGCCAAATAGATGTCCTTTCAAATCCAATTTACGAGTGTGAAAGAGACAAGTTCACTCGACAATATTTTCACTTTTTGAAAATGAGTTGGAAAAGAGATTAAATAAACTTGGTTGGGAGTCCTAGGGGTATAAGGAAACATGTTTATGAGTGAGAGATGAGGCTCAACATAAAGTCATGTATTATCTATGAGGGACTTCCAATCCTATGGAAAAAATCTCTGCATGGGAACCAAGTGAAGTAGGTGATCTAACTAGGGAACCCATGTTTGGTAAGTTTCTACCACTTGATAATGAAATGACTTATAGTAGATGGAAGGTTTTGTGTCGTAACAAATGGGTTCATACCTAAGGCATAAAATGTGACAGTTATAGGATAATGAAAAAAATGCATGATGGAATGGATACCTATCCTATATGTTGGGTAATGAAAATACCTGCCTGTGGTGACGAAAGACCAACCTAACGTTGAAATCCACAAGAATCCCTGGTGAAAACTACAAAAAAAAACTCAATCCACCTTTGTATTAGTCCATTAGGTGAAACAATGGCTCAAAAATATAGAAAGTGGGTAAAAATTGTTTATAAATAGTAACAGAGCCAGAAATTACTATACCATTTTGACGTTTTACCCAAATAGTGAAAATTGGACCAAAATATCTTCAAGATTCAACTGGTGATTGTGGGAGCATCAGGAAACAAAATCAGAAATCGCCTAGACCAGGTAACTCTTCCTCCCTTCCTCTTCATTTCCAGTGGATTAAAATTTTAAATTAGGTTCCAAATTTTGAGTAATTTAGGGCGTAAATTGTGAAATTCGGTGTACGCGGGCTGTCTCTTATCGGGTCACATATACAATGGGTTATATGTGTCTGTGCAAAGGACATGGCACGTATACCCATCCCTACACATGATTGTAAGTGAATCATCTCACGTACAAGCACACAATCAATGATTTCTATGGTTGCTAACTCAAATTTTGACTTTCCTCTAGCAGGATGGTTCTTTAATGGAGGGAAAGAGAGCACAAGAAGGTCAATGCTATTTTGGATCAAGATCCGGGGGCCCAAATGGAATTGAAGATATGTGTCTTATATAACTTTGGGCACTCAAAGGGATGAGGGCCCAAGTGAGGTTGCTTGAGATTCTTGTGGGTTACTGGGACCCTGAGAGTGAAAGCTTCAACCTCGATGGGCAACCATTGAGGATTGAAGTAGAGGATATTAACTTTTTGACTGGATTATGATGTTGATGAGAGGTTGTAAATATCAAATCATAGGGAGCAGGGAGAAAAATGAAAATAAAGGAGTTCATATACACCCACTGTGTAGCAGGGACTCCAAAGGTCGGGAGTCAACTCTCAATCCAAGCGATAAACAATCTCAGCCTGAAGATTGTTGTCCTCGTATTAACCAGGATCACAGGTTCGGCCTTTTTGAACCAGGCATCGAGGCTACTCATGTTCTATTCAGTACAATGCTTGAGACCCACAGTATATGGCTGGTGTACCTCACTACTGGAAAGTATGAAGAGCCAGTTGACAGAGTGCAAACAGGGGAGTAAGAGGAATTTTGGCTTTTCCTTTATCTTATGCAGTTTCTTCTTCGAGCGCATTCCAGGTTTGGGGCCTAGAGTTGAGATTCTTCCCAGAGGACCTCGCAATCCAACCATGGCATGGTGGACCGAGGTAATGAGGCGGCAGGGGGGAGGTAGGGTTCCCACAGCCTACAGCGAGGATTTTTTCTACTGGTGGAAGAGGCAGGTCATTACTCTGAAAGACTATCCCTATGTAGGGATCAACTTCAGAGGAGATCCAAACATGCCACTCCCACCAGGGATTTCCTACGGTGACATAGGTATGTCAAATTTTTTTAAATATTTCATTTTTTTGTATTTTTGTATAGTAGAACAAAAATATTTTTGGATGATGCTTAAGTACTAACTAGACACTTGTGTAATGAATATGTCGGTTCGTGACGGTTGGAAGGGATTCCTCGACATCGATGGAGGAATCAAGGAGATGAGGCAGTTGGAGGAAAAGCTGAGAGAGTCCTAAAAAACGTGCAAGGAAACCTATCTCATTTGACTCATAGGATTCCCATGGTTCAGGTAGAGGATCTGCCGAAAGCCATGCAACGAAAACTGGTTGGTGTTCCTAGAGATTGGGTATGACTCTTTCAGCATCTCACAAATGCTATAGTTTGTTACCATGAAACACATCCAGTGCCACAGGCGTAGATGTCATGGATATTGTAGTACCATCTGTATATGTGTATTGAGGGTATTATCCCCAATTTTGTACTATAAACACCATATTTTTTTAAATATATATAAAACAGGGATCTTCGGTTTTCTTATATTTTACAATGTGTACATTGATGAGATGGTTTTCTTTGCTTTAGTTATGTGACAAATTCCAATCTAAAACGAAATTAACATAAGCATCAAATACATTATTAGAACTCCTAGGAATGTGATAATAAGTAATAAAATCAAACTATCGTTCTAAAACACGTACCCGTAGGAATCATTGGAGTAAAGTAGGATAATGCATGTGATAACTGTCGTTCAAATGACATACTACTAACTGGGAATCCAGGAAAAATTCTCAAGAGTGAATACCATGTGAGATAGCATTGCGCAAAATTTCTATAATGACGCTACATTCTGCCACATTATTTGTGGATGGCCCTAGGCATACACCACCTGAAGACACTAGTAGACCTTCAGGTGAGTAAACCACCCAAGAGGTGGAAGCCAAGTTCGATGTATGATGACTGGCTCCTTCTGCGAATCCTAGGTAGACCAACGACTCCATTGACATCTGCCAACCAAGGGAAAAATTGATAAGCAAGATGAAGATGAAAATAAAGGGAATATATATATACACTAAATTACATTAGTATACAAAGGGTTCCACCCAGGATTGGGGCTCAAGCATAGTATCTTTTCAAGTAGAGCCCATTTCTGGGCTCGTCCAACATATTCCCTTCATAATCTTCTAACTCATAGGCTCATTTTTCTACAATACGTCGCATGATATAAGGATCGCGCCACATGGGTTTAAACTTTCCTGCCCCCAGTGGTTCTTTGGATTGATCATACAAGAGGACCAAGTCACCCTCATCGTACAACTAAGGATAGACAAACTTATAGTACTGTACCTTGACACATCTTTTTTTCACCTCGATAGTTGTAGAGGCATCTCGATGCTACCTGTCAAGACTCTCTAGGTGTACAAGGCATCGTTCGAGATCGAAAGTGTTAGGTAGGAGCACGATTTCCAACTTAAGATAAGGAATTTTTCATTCAATAGGTAATATAGACTCCACACCGTGTACTAACTGGAAAGGGGAGTCTTAATCGAGGTTCGGTATGCCCAGAGTGCAGGATATAGCATGATGTGCCAGTCAGACTTACTCTGACTGACAGTTTTTTGCAAAATGATCTTGAGAAACTTGTTGATGGCCTTTACTTGCCCATTTTCCTGGGGGTAATAAGGAGAAGAATGGACATGTCTAAACCCCAAATTAGATGCTATCTCTTCCATCATTTCGTTTTGAAAGTGACTTCCATGATCAGTGACAATCTCACTCGGGATACCGAACAGGGCAATAATTTGATTGAATACGAATAAGGCGTTAGTATTCCCATTAGATTTAACTATAGGCATGGCCTTGAACCACTTAGTAAAGTAGTCGATGACCACAATAATGTGTTGATGCCCCCCAGCTGAAGTTGGGTTGCAATCCACAAAGTCCACCCCCCACTTGGTGAAGGGACCGACGATAATTACTGGGTGAAGAGGGGCTGGATACGAGCGCATTTTTCGAGTGAACACCTGGCAGGGGTGACACTTATTAACCACTTCAATACAATCTTTAAAGATAGTAGGCCAAAAATAATCGGCTTGCAAAAAATTTTGGGTTGTCACAAGCCCAAATAGATGACTACCACAAGCCCCACTATGGAAATCGTTCAGGACTAACTCGGCTTCTCCATGAGTTAAACAATGATGCAGGATATTGTTACTCCTCGGTGATACAAAGTTTCACTTATGATAGTATAATTCTTAGCTTGGTACCTTACACATCATCTATCATCTCTTGAGAGATGCTGAGGGAAATTCAATGTTTGAAGATAGAGAACAATGTCTCCATAACAGGGGTTGGACGAGGAGACAAGAAAAATGTGTTCATCCGTAAATGCATCAACATGGATAATGTCTTCATCTAATCATGGAAAATTGGAGATTAACTCCGCAAAGACTAGATATTTCTTGGATTTCGTAGAAGCGAAATCGAGATCAAACTCTTGTAAAATGACAATCCATTTATTATATTTCCCCCCTATGATATACCTGGTAAGGATGCATTGAAATGGATTGACATCAACAACCACAATAGTCTTGCAAATAAATATGTAATGACGCAAACATTGGACTGCGTGAACGACAACCAAAGCTAGATTTTCAATGTGAGAATAATTAAGCTCAGGACCGACTATGTTTCGACTAAGATAGTATATGAAGTGCTCACGAATCTCATCATCCTACTGAACCAAAACCATACCAATCATCTCCTCATATGTGGAGATATAAAGAAAGTAATCCCTACTATAGTCATGAGACTTCAATAGAGGCACCGATACTAAGGCCTTCTTCAAAGCATCGAAGGACTCCTAGGCTCGCTCATCCCAGATAAAAGGGGTGTCCTTCTTCAAAAGATGCATGAAACCCTTAGTGATATTGACATAGTTTACTATAAACCGACGTAGAAAGTTATCATTCCCTTGTAAACCTTGAAGTTGTCTAATAGTGCGCAGGGGAGGCAATCAAAGTATTGCGTCAACCTTTAACGGATCTACCATGATCTTGGAATCGGAAACTAGAAATACCAAAATACGACCAAACTTAATGTAAAATATGCACTTATGAGGGTTCAACTGGATTCTATAATAATGACATCTTTCAAAAACAAGTCGAAGGTGAGTAGCGTGATCCGCCCTCTTACGAGAGTGAGCAGCAAGATCGTTAAGGTAAGATTCGATTATATGCTTAATATCGTGAAAAGTGAAGGTCATGGCACATTTGGAGGTGTCTCCAACGTTTTAAGGCCGAAAGGCATTTTACGGTATGAGAAAGTACCCCAAGGACAAATAAATTCCATCTTGTGTTCGTCCTGAGGTTTAATTTGAATTTCATTATACCCTGAAAATCTATTCATAAAATAAAATACTTTTGTTCCCACACACTCGTCGAGAATTTGATCGATGAAAGGTGTCAAGAAGTTGTCTTTAGGACAGGCCTTCTTCAGGTCATAAAATTCCATACATACACAGATAGTTCCTTGCTTCTTATTCACAGGAATGATATTGGATACCCATTTAGTCAAGGGAACCAGGTAGATGAAGCCAACATTAAGTAGCTTCTCCACCTTTGCCTTAATAATAGGGGCCTTCCTGGGATTGAAAAATCTAAGATGTTTTCAAATAGGTTTAGCATCCGGATAAGCTCTAATATCATGCTTGACAATACGAGGGTCAATTCCTGGCATCTCTTCATATGACCAAGAAAATACGTCTCAGAATTCCTTGAAGAGTTCGGTGTAGATCAAGATTTCTTCTGGTGAGTAATCTGCACTGATATGTATGTTTTCAATCTTGCCAAGGGTACAAGAGATATCGATCATGACGGTAGGAGAAATACTCACCATATTTCCTTCGACATAAATGTCATGTGCATCAAGTGGATCTATGACATGACCAACTATCTCACTCAAACTAGATCGAAAGTCATCTTGTTCGATTCTTTCAATCTCTAGGAGAAAATAAGAGAGGTGATGCATATCATCCCAAGGTTTTTCAGAACCATTCATGGCTTTGATGATAGCTTCATCCGAAAGAAAAGTCTCATCGAGGAAATCATGTGAATAAGACAACGAAGTGGCCCACACGGGCCTAAGAACAGGATCCTCCTCGTCCGTCGATGAGGTAACAGGATTAGGATTGACAGAAGAGTCAAGAAGAACTTGATATGCAATCTCCACTGCTGATAGTGGCATGGCCATTCCATCATGTGACTGACCTA
>SNQJ01S0024190.1:140296-179556 GCA_010110895.2 Picea sitchensis | reverse complement strand
CTGCTTGTTAAGAACACTTTTCGTCAGAGTCCACAGATTCCTGCCATGTGTCCTCCTGGAATCAAAAAGCCTCGTTCACTTCGGGACTTCGACACTTCGACAATCTCAAACCTTTCTCCTTCACATTTTCCTAGAGATGAAAATCTACCGACGCATTTCCTCTTTAATCCAACGACTATCCTCCACTCCAACACTTCGGCCTTTGACAATCTCAAATATTTCTCCTTTGCATTTTCCTAGAGAATTTTCTCCCGGAGTTCATGATCTGTTGACACGTATCCTGCTACACGATCAACAATCGAGAATACACCCGAAGTGATCTTCATATCGAACGACGCATATCCACTCTAGGTATTCAACATTTTTTATTTCAGGTCTTTGGGCGAGTACTGGTGGTAAAACTCCTAAAGCAAAACTCCCGTAGTGACGTAAATCTTTTGTTAGTCGATGACGTGTCATGAGTCAAGTAACTACCACATGTCACTCAGATTTGTGATTTCCACGTACCTGAAATGTTGAATCAACTTGACACTTGTCATTGTCTGATTGCACCACGTTTCCTTGCTGACGTGGTCTGCCATGTGTCCTTGCTGACATGGTATGTTGATGTGGTCTGCCACATGTCCTTGAGGATGACATTTCCTGATGTAATCTACTGATGTAGATCTCCCTGATCTAACGGTCATTGTCTGATCTCTAGATCCGATGGTCCTTATTCATTTCGGATTTCCGAGCTTCGGGTTTTTCAAATATCAAACTTTCAGGAGTGTAACCTCCTCACATCTCTATATCCAAAGTGAATGTTGTTCGTTCTATCAGGATCTTGGATCAACGACTTGATCTTTCTGCGATGCAACTTTTCTAGCTTATCCTATCCTTCCACTCGAAATTGATCCAACGGATGACAAAACTTCTTATTTTGGGGATTTCAAATCTCAAACTTTCAGGAGTGTAACCTCCTCGCATATTTATATCCAAAGTGAATGTTGTTCATTCAATCATGTTCTCATATCGACGACTCGATATTTCTGTGCGCTCCTCTGACTGGACACTGATCGAATGACCACTATCGCTCCTCCTCCTAAGCTTACGCTTCCTCCCGAATTGGAAGAATGTCTAAGTGTCAAAGGCCTCGACCTTTGATCCTTCTACGAGTCCTGATGACTTGGAACTTGTCTGTGCTTTTGGAAACTGCTATCTCTTCTGAGATTTCTCATATCTTCATACTGTTCACTTTTCCTCTCGATCTTACGCTTCTTTCTAAGATTTGATCTCTGCATACTCACGCTATTCCTCCTCATCTTTTATTTTCATACTGTTCACTTCTTCTTCTAAACTTATTCTTTCCCTGTTTTCCATCATTGTTGCTTTCCTCGTTTCTTCTTTTCTTGCCTGTAAACATACCATCGTCATTGTTATTCCTTCCATCAATGACAAGAACACTCTGCCTGTAAACATGCCAACAATCTCCCCCTTTTTCATTGATGGCAACCCTGAAGGACTGCACTGTTCTACTTAGACCTCCAACTGTAGCATCGAGACCACACCTTTTCTCCCCCTTTGACATCAATTTCGAAGAAAACATGTTCCGCCTGAGTTGTTGCAGTACCTTTTAGAGGTATCAAATATTCAACCAACACAAGCTCCCCCTGACAGGATGGATTCTCGTATTTGAGTCCTGCAGGGTATTTGTATCTAACTCAGAGGCTTCTCCTTCTGATTCTTGGACCTGATCATCTTCAGCTTCAACTGTGTCCTCTGTATCAGACTCAATATTTCTCACCTCTCTTACTGGGAATCCTTCATCAACATTTTCTTGTCATAGCTGAATGACTCCCCCTGTCACTCTTCTCTAACATTCTATTACAATAACTTCATTTTTATTCCATGATGCCTACAATCCAAGGTTTTTATGACCATATTCATCACAACAAAAAACCATTACAAACACTCTCATACCTTCTTTCCCTTTTTACAAATGAAGGACTTGCATCAAGTTTCTTAGGAGTATTGATTTCTTCCTTGTTGTATCCAAGACTGGATTTGTCATTTGGTGATATATGACTATCCAAGATATTAACCAGGATCATAGAACTGTTCAAGAGCTTGATTTGGGTGTTTGACTTCTCAACCTTCTTTCTAAGATTCACAACTTCTGCTTCCAGCTTATGACATGATTCTTCTTCTACTTCTTCTTTTCTTGCATGGGAGGATTCAATATCAACATCATTATCTGTCCTTATGCCTTTAGCCACCACTTGTCCTGAGTTTACATTTTTTACCTTACAATCTTTGGACATGAACACCTCTTCTCATCCTTTGTCACACATTTGACTTATACTGAGAAAATTATGTTTCAAACCATCTACAAGCAGAACATCCTGAGAATATCCTTTGCCATTACTCAAACTCACCATCCCCTTACCCTTTATTTTACCTGGTTCATCATTTTCAAAGATCACATTTCCTGTTTTTCTTTTACTTATAGGCATAAGCTTATCTTTTTCTGTAGTCATGTGCTTGGAACATCGACTATCTATATTCCAGGAGTCCTTTTGTTTTTGAGTTGAAAGTACTAGACCACATTTTTCACTATCTTTATTTTTCCATGTGTTGGCCTTTCTAGCTAAGAGCTTTATCCTTGGATCTGCTTTGTAATTCTTCAGATGGAAGTTTACAGTTTTGTGGCTGAAGTTATGATAGTTATATCATTCAATATCATTGTCCAATAGGTCAAAGTGATTGTTGCAACGTTTTCTACTTATTGCTTGTTTATTATTTCTTGACCTCCTCAGTTGCATGTCTCTAAACTTAATTTGACAAATTGCAACATGTGGTTGTTTGTTACTTGGTGGTATCATTCTTTGTTGTGGTAGATATTTATTCCTTGGGTGTCTTGATTTCTCATGTCTAAATCTTAAGGAACAATTTACAGCTTTGTGGCCAAAGTTAGAACAATAGAAACAATATCCATAGAAAAATATTTGTACCTGGAAAATGGCTCCTTCTTTGAGTAGGTCAATTTATTCCATGCTGATGATTTCCTTGAGAAGAGGGTGTATTATTTCTTTGTTCTACAGATTTTGTTCTGGCACCTTTTTCTTTACTCCTCCTGGGCCACTGATTATCTTCCTTTGTTTCTGCAGGTTTGTTGTTGTCATTGGTTGTAGATTTGACAAACTTGATGGAATATTTGTTGCTTGGTTGACCACTACTTGATCCCTCTTCATAACCCAAACCAATTTTCAACTTTGGATTCCTTTTCTCATTAAGAATGATGGCTAATCCTTCTGAGGCTTCAATGCTTGGAATATTTTGGACATACAATGCTTTAAACTTATCCATCTCTTTTTTGGTTTTTACTACCTCTTCTTCCAAGGATTCACATCTTGTCTTCTTCTCTAATAACTATTGTTTTAGAATTTCTTCTATTTTATTTGCCTCTTCTAATTCCACTTTTAGAAGAAAAAAAGTCTTCACTTGGTTCTTTACCATTGTTTTCAAACTGCATCAACAACTGTTTTTGTTTTCTCTTCTTAAGTCTGAGTCTGTCAATCTCTTCTAAAGAATTGATCAACTCTCCTTCCAAGTCAACCAAAGTTTCTTCAATATTGACATTAATTCCCGTTCTTTCATTATCATAATCCTCTTTGGCCATAAGCACAAAGTCATTAACCTTATATTCACAGGAAGAGTCGCTATCTGTGTCTTTTGAAGAGTCATCATTGTTTACACATAAACTTTTATTTTTACCAAATCTCTTAGATTTGTACTTCTCTTCTCCTTCAGATTTCTAGTCCTTCTACTTGTGTGGACACTTAGATGCAAAGTGACCTATCTTTCCATAGTTAAAACACTTGAAGGGAAACTTGCCTTGGTACTTTCTTGATCCTTTTCTTTATTCTTCTCACAATTTTTCTTCAATTTCATTGAGCTCTATTCTTCTCACAATTTTTTCTTCAATTTCATTAGGCTCAGAATCCTCATTCTTATCTGCTTTAAATGATTATTCTCTAGTGGTAGATTTATCTTTACTAATCCTCATTTCATAAGCAGTTAGAGATCCTAGGAGTTGATCAATAGATAGAGTCTTAAGATCATTTAGTTCTTCTATTGCAGAATTTTTTGGATTGAATCTATCAGGCAAAGATCTTAAGATCTTTTGAACTAATACTACGTCTTCAATCTTCTCACCAAGACCTTTCATGGCATTCACAAGCTCCTCAACTCTTAAGAAAAATTTATTAACTATAGGGTACTCTTCTAGAGAACCGAGGCTCCTAGAGTATACCTTTGTTCGTATAGTTGACCATCCAGACCGAAAAAGGGGTAAACTACCGCCGGACAGACGTGACTTCAAATTTCAGTTTAACAAGTGTGGAAGGCCACAAGATCGTTCGGCAATATTTTCATGTTTAGAGGGTCTATAAAGGGCTTAAAACAAGACCCGTTATGTTCTGGGAGTCCCGTGGGTGAGGTCAAGAGTCATACAATGAGGCTCAAACATGTAATCAGGAAAAACAAAAAGGACTCCCAAGCTTACAATCATTAGTGACATCATGGACACCATAATGCAACCAGGATCTACCTAGGGCATCCATGTTCCGGTAATCTCTACCACCAAATCGCGACACTTCTAAAGCAACAATGATGTTTCTGTGTCATAACCTGATGGGATCGATCCTATGGAAAAGGGATAAAGACAACGAGATACAAAAGTATGGGTGGAAACCTAACCTATATGCTCAAGTTGATCATCTGAGGTTTTTCCCACACACTGTCAAAAGTGACCCAAAACTCCAAAAAATGTCCTGATACCCGATCATAACCTTCCAAAGCAACTCCTGAATCACTCTAAATGGTTTTCAATTTAAAGAAAATGATAAGAGGGGCCAAAAAAGTGACAAAAAAGGACCAAAAAGTCTATAAATAGAAGCTGACAGCTCATTATCACCATTGCTGATTTGGAAATTGACTCTGGAGCAAAAAACCTCCTTTGATAAAAGTGATGATTCTGGGAGCTACAGTGGACAAAACGACCATCTGTATGGACCAAGTAAGTATAAACTACCTCCCTTTTCTTTTTAATTCTTTATTTTTGCCTTTAATTTGGTTTCTTGGGGGGGTGTCGACCTTTAAAAGGTTAGCCCTAGGTCCACACGGGTTGTCCTATGACAGATCGCATGTACACTCGCTCTATTTGATGTCAAAGCACGTGTACACGTGACTATCATCACAACAGCCCGCATGGACCCTCTCTTGAGTGCAAAAAAGGTTTAAAAGGAAAGGCCTAACCCTCTGAAAATTTTCCCATGTGCAAAATGTATGTGCAATGGAGAGAACAAGAGCATGAAGATATCAACGCACTAGTTGGGGAAGACCCTAACACTGTGGTAGTGTTAATGCAATGTGGTTTGCTCAAGTTTTTTTTGTGTCCTTTCATGAGAGCACAACCTAGGCTACTGAATGCCTTGGTTGAATACTGGCACCCTGACGCAGAAGCTTTTATGTTAGAGGGGCAGTCAGTGGTGCCTACTACAAAGGACATATACTTTTTGAATGGACTCTCTAGGAGAGGAGAACCAGTCAAATTATGGGCATTTCCTTCGGGGCCTCATAACATATCGAAATTGATAGGACTTTATTGTGAGGCTGGTACAGACTGATCGATCTCGCAGGTGCAAATAAGTAAGATCATCAATTTATCACTACAGGAGATTGTGTTTCTTATTGGGTAGATGACTGGCTCTATGGCACTACATCAGGCATCCCGTGCATAGATGAACTATGCATTCCAGTGCTTAAATGCACAGATATTTGACTAGAGCACTACATTGTTGGATTGTATGAAGAGGCAACTGACAGATTGTCGGTTGCGAATGCAGAGGAACTTTGGGTTCGGGATGATTCTATGCTCTTTATTCTTTGAAAGAGTTCTTAGTTTCAGTCCTTAAGTGGTGGTACGAGGACATCAGGCCTCTCTTCCTGCGGCTTGTAGATGGGCAGTATTGATGCTACGACAAGGTGGTGGAAGGACCAATGAGTCCTTCGATGATGACTTCTTTGCTTGGTTGTCGCGGTAGATCCCAGTCATAGAGGATTATCCTTATGTTGGGATTGATTTCTCAAGAGATCTCGAGATCCCTGTACCTCCAGGCGAGGAGCGAGGCGAGATGGGTAAGTTTGCATCATTTTTTTTCTTTTTTGAAACATATATCATTTTTATGGTGTTTTTTTTATATATCATTTTTTTATACCAGAGTATTTGACAGATACATGTCTATTTTGTGCAGATGTGGGACCCTCATGACCTGTGGATTATGTGAGGAACAGGCATCTTCCTCGGTCGGGGGTCGCACCTGCCACCACAGGGGGACCAGCAGTAGCAAGAGAGCTTCCATTCGGTGAGGCTGAGAGGGTTTTGAGATGAGTTGAGAGAAATTTTACCTCGCTCACTCGCACCATCCCTATGGAAGAGATTGAGGATATGCCACCATCCATGCAGCCTCATGTAGTGGGGGAACCATAGACGTGGGTCCGACTGTTTCAACGTTTGGAAAATTTTGTTGATTATTACAACAGGGCCCATAGGCCCTGACTTTAGTTAGTCTAGACTTTGATAGCTCCATCTGTATATATTTTTTGAGGGCATAAGCCCCATGACTCGTTACTGGTCATATTTTTTGAGGCCCTTGCGTCCACCTATGTACTCTGGTGCTTATGATATTATGTATGGATTTTTATTTCTTTTTATGTCTTATGGATCATATTTGCCTTTAAAAATGTATTTACATGTTTATGTGTATATCTATTTATATGTGTGTGAGATTCCAGTGTAAAATTTGATTAGCTAGAGTGTTTGTAACTTAGTTTAATCTCCTAGGAACATGAAAATATGTAATATATTCAAATCTTCATTCTAAGATATGTACCCTAAGGAATTGTCAGTGTAAAGTTGGATCATGAACATGGTAGCTATTTAACTGAGACACAACCATTCGAGCGCCTAAATAGACCTGGAGATGAGAGATACCAAATGACAGGGTGTCACGAAGCAACTCAATAACTGCACTGTACTCGAAGACATTGTTTGTGGTGTCACCTAAGCATATACCTCCGGAAGATAATAACTGGCCTCGATATGTAAAAATTACCCAAGATGTGGATGGAATCCTCCGAGTGTGCTGGATAGCACCGTCTGCATACCCAATGAACACCTCTGGTTCACTTGACATATGCCACAGTGACAAAAGATAACATAAAAAACTACACATCCATAATACTAAAAGAAACTAGAAAGTAATAGTACAAAGACTATACATATGTTACAAAATGTTACCCAAGGTGACCTACCTGTGAGTAATACTTCTTGAGGTAGAGCCCATTTCTAGGCTCCGCCAAATAATTTCCCTCAAAGTCAACCAAATGATAAGCGCCCTTTTTTAGAACGTCTTTTATGTTGAAAGGTCCGAACCACATGGTTTTGAATTTTCCTGCCCCCAGGGGATCCTTATCTTGGTCATAGACCAATACAAGGTCTCCTTCAGAGAAAACCCGAGGATGAATGAACCAATCATACTAACACTTGACTTTATGTTTGTGAGTCTCATTGGCCAGGGCTGCATCACGATGCTTCTCATTGAGCCGCTCAAGGTATAATAACCGTTGTTCAAGTGGAGAAGTGTCTGGAAATAAATGTACTGCCAATTTTAGGGACAGGATCTGACATTCGATACGCAAGACTTCTTCCAGCCCGTAAACAAGTTGAAAAGGTGAGAAACCAATTGTAGTCTTAACAGACATTCAGTAAGCCCATAATTCCGAGTATAACATCAAATTCCAATTTGACTTGGTTGAGTTGATCGTTCGCTGTAGGATGGTCTTAAGAGATTTATTTACAGCTTCCACCTGACCATTTTCTTGGGGGTAGTAGGGTGACAAATGTTCTTTCTGCAATCCACGATTTGATGTTAATTCGGTCATCATCTGGTTCTGAAAGTGACTACCATGGTCAGTGACAATATCTCTTGGGACGTTGAACCTTGCTATTATCTGGTTGAAAAAAAAGAGAGTTGCAGTCGCTCCATCATCTGTAAACGTTGGCATAGATTTGACCCACTTCATGAAGTAGTCTACGGATACAATGATATAATGGTGCCCCCTTGATGAAGGAGGGTTGCATGTAGTGAAATCAATCCCCCACTTGGTGAAGGGACCAACTATGATGACAGGAAACATGGGAGCGGGATGTTCCCTCATCTTCTGAGAAAAGATCTGACATGGGTGGTACTTCTTGACCAATTCGATACAATATTTGATTAGTGTCGGCCAAAAGTAACCTGCTCGTAAAATCTTTTGGGTTGTTGCCAACACAGACAAATGACCGCCACATGCTCCAATATGGAAATCGTTAAGCATGATAACTGCTTCTTCATGAGTGAGGCATCGGTATAGGATGTAGTCTACACCTCTCTGATACAACGTATCATCGAGTATAAGATAATTCTTAGCTTGATGGCGTATACAACGACACTCATCACAAGAAGCAGAGGTGGGGCACTTCAAGGTCTGAAGATAGGCAAGTATATCTCCATACCAAGGATCTGAAGAGGTGATCAAAAACATATCTCCTCTAATAGGAAACTATTCGGGCATAACATCACCTGACTCAACCAGAAGTTCTGAAATAAGTTCTGCGAAGACCAATGACTTTTTGGATTTCACTGAAATGAAATCTAAGTCGAATTCTTGGAGGACGACTATCCATATACTAATATTCCCTCCTATTACCCGTCATGTCAACACGTATTTAAATGGATTCACAACGGCTATGATGGTGGTATTGTGAAACATAACATAATGATGAAACCGTTGAACAGCATGGACTACTGCCAACACAAGTTTTTTGATATGAGAATAATTGAGTTCCGGTCTGACTAGGCCTCGAATGAAGTAATAGATCACATATTCTGAGAGTGAATCATCTTCCTAAACTAAGACCATGTCAATGGTTGACTCTGCTGCAGCCAGGTATAATAAGAAATATTTGTTATAGTTGGGTGGCCAAAGAAGAGGGGCAGTTGTGAGGGCATGTTTCAATGCTTCGAAGGAGCGTTGAGAGGCATCATCCCAATAAAAGGGAACATATTTCTTTAGTAAGTGCATAAATCCCTTTGTGATCTCAACATAGTTGGTGATGAAATGCCTTAAAAAAATCACCTTTCCATGTAGACTCTGAAGTTGAAGGATTTTGTGTGGGGGAGGCAACTGAACTATTGCCTCAACCTTGATAGGGTCAACCATGATCCTTGTTGTTGACACTATGAAACCTAACAAATTCCCTGATGTTACGCAAAAGATACACTTGTTTGTATTCAAGCGAATATGGAAGTAGCGACATCGCTCAAAGATAAGTCGGAGGTGTGTGGCATGATCCATTCTCTTGCGAGATCAATATGCTAAATCATATAAATAGGCCTCGACTATATGCTTGAGATCATGGAAATCAAAAGACATGGCCCACTGAAAGGTCGCTCCATCATTTTTGAGACCAAAGGGCATCTTACGATACGTGAATGTACCCCATGGACAAATGAATGTTGTTTTGTGTTGGTCTTCGGGCTTGATTTGTATCTGATTATATCCCGAAAAACCGTCCATGAAAGAAAAGGCCTCACAACCTACACATTCATCAATTATTTGGTCGATGAATGGTGTGGAAAAATTATCTTTTGGACAGGCCTTGTTCAAATCATGGAAGTTTGTACATACACAAATCGTGCCCTATTTCTTATTGACCGACATAGGATTTGACACCCATTGGGTCAAATGGATAGGATAGATAAAACCAGTTTTTAGTAGTTTCTCAACTTCAACCTTAATGGTTGTTGCTTTCCTGGGATTAACTGGACAAATCTTTTTCCAAACAGGCTTGGCATCCGGATAAGTTGTGATTTCCTATTCGACTATTTTTGGATTGATGCTTGGAATTTCCACGTAAGACCAGGCAAAAACGTTGCTGAATTCTTTAAATAGATATATGTAGGTTTGAATCTCTCTAGGGGAACATTCATCTTCGATGAAAACATTCTCCACGATGCCAGGGGTGATGGAGATATTAATCGGTATGGTTTCAGCGATAGTTTCCATATTACCCTCGGCATAAACCTCATGTGTAGCTAAGGGATTAATAGGACAAGACCTATCTCCAGTCATAGTCAAGGTGAATTCTCTGGCTTCGATTCTTCTTAACTCTGGGAGGAAGTATGATCTGTGATGGATATCGTCCTAGGGTTTGTCCAGACTAGTCATTGCTTCAATTATTCCTTCGTCGGAGGGCAAGACTAAGTCTAACGAATCGGTATCAATGAGAGAGCCTTAAGCCCAAATAGACTCTAGAATCGGATCTAACTCTTGTGCAGGAGTTGGATCTGTGTCGGCCAAAGCTTGTTGGACTAAAGAGTACACTACTTTGGCTGTAGACAAGGGCACGGACATGCCAGGGTGCCCTGTCCCTTCCATCGTGGCCGATGGGAAAGGAAGTATCCACAGATCGTTGAAGTAAGTCGTTCGAAACAATGAAACTTGGAAAATCTCAACCTTATGGTGGTCAGATATGAACTTGACATCGCCTTGAGGGGGCGGGTAATCAAAGGTACCCATCAAAGATGGGCACAAACGAACCCCTACGTTGACTATGCCAGGTTGGGGATTATCAATCATTGGGACCGCGGATACCCCAAATGAAGGGTCAGGTTTGGAGAAAGACAATTGATCAATGGTCACAATCCGGTCCTCGTGTGGAAACAACAAGACTCGGAAAAATGTAGCAACCATGTATTGCATGGCGTAAGTCCAACTCCTTCCTAACAAGAGATTGTAGTCGAGGGACGCATCGACTACTTCTACCTCGATGCACATGGTCTTCCCTCCTAACTGCATGGGGAAAGAAGGAATGATACTATGTGGTCGGAATGAACGACTGTCGAAAGTAGTGAGAAGAGTAGGTGACGGAGACAAAACGGGATGGCCAATGGCCTTCCAACATGCCATCGACATAACGCATGTCGAGGCACCCTCATCAATCATCGTGCGGAAAATGTTCCGAGTAAAATTTTTTGTGGGGTGAGCCACCACTATCTAAAATGCTATGTGGTAAGGCAAATGAGGTTTTAAGTCAGTTTTATCTAGCATGATTGTACTCGGATTACAAGTCTCGATAGATCCTAAAGAGGCTAACAAATCTTTCCTCTGGGAAGGGAAGCTTTGGAGGACCTCCAAAGCAGACATCTCACAAGGGGTTTGGGACAAATCCTCCACCACAGAATAGTTCTGGGAGGCCCTTGCATTAGGGTTGTGAGAATCTTTCTTGAACACACCTTTTGGGATGCGTGTCATTGTTTCAACCAAAGTCTTCTCGATCTGGATAGGAAGAGATGGGATTTTAGCTTCTTTTCCCTTCTCAAAAGTGCTTGGTTTACTGTAGTCATGCGCTCTAGTTGATATAAAAGCATCACCTTTAATCATATACACATTCACAAATACAGGATTATTCAAAAATGGAGAGGGTCCTTGCATACCCCCTTCTACGCTTGTAGAGGCTTGGGTTAGGTTTTTCCCATGTTGAAATGGATTGGTTAACACGGTAGGTTGTTGTTGTGTCACAAACTTTTGGGCCTCTGCAAGCCTAGGACATTGGTGTGTCAGGTGGTCTTCCGCGCACAAGTTGCACGGATACCTGGCCTTTTGTTTCTCAGTGTTGCTCCCGCCAACATTATTAGTGGGTTTCTTATCCCCCTTACCCTTCTTTCATTGTTTTTTCTTTCCTTCAGGATGTTGGGTGGCCTTTGGATTCGTCGATTGCACTGTGTGTACATCCGACGTTTGGGTAGGGGGAGAAGCCAAAATAGTAGTTTGGTTAGTCGTTGTGTGTTTTATAGACAATTGTTGCAATTGCTTCGTCGGTTGCTTAGTGGGCTTTGTTTGTGCCGAACCAACAATACCATTGGCATGTGGTCCAGCTCTTTGTCTGGTTTTATCAAGTATTGAGAATGGTGCATCTGGAAAGATCTCATATAATAAACCAGACTGACAGTAGATTAGCTCAAGATGTTGAGATCTCATGATGTCATCTTCTTTGGAAAACACTCTTGATGTCGCGACATCTTTGGATAACTGTGGGACCAAAGACTTAAGGAAACACTCGAGCAGGAATGCTGGTGGGACTAGAACCTTAATTAAACTCTTCTGACATCTCCATTCTCAGATGTGATTAGAGATATGGTTCGCTTTTGTCTGTGTGAAATTGGCCAGCAATTCTGTGCCACCATTGTATCTCACAGGTAATTGGAAATGGTTAAGGAAAACCATTGCCAATTCGCCGAAGGAAGAGTATCTTGAGCGATCGATCTCAATGTACCATTTCACGACACTCCCAATGAGAGTACGTTGAAACAATCGCAATTGCACGGAGTTGTCTTTCAACGAGTTAGACGAGAACCAAAGATGGAAGGTGGTCACATGATCTCCTGGACCTTCGTTAGGCTTGGATTCGAACTTTGGTATGTCCGAAGGAAACTTCGTCAGCATAGGGGGCCAACATAGATCGTGAAAGATAGGGTCATTCAACAACCTTGTCAAGTCTAGCAAATGCAAGGTTTCCAGGAAAGGTAGTTTGGGTTGTTGGTGATAACCATGGAAAAAGGGACCTGGAGTTTGACTAGCACCAGGTTGTTAGGAAAAGTTCGGCTGTTAGCCTGGGTTCTAGTAAAAACCATGGCCATGACCAGCGTACAGGTTCTACATGTGAGGAGACATCATCAACTGATTCCCAAAATAGGATGTAGATGGTTGGGCGTGCATTACATTCGAAGGACTTTATGAAGGGTTACCCCATGTCGATCCCATGGGAATATGCATAGTACCTTGTTCGGGGTTCCATTGGTTGTGAAAATAATTGCTCCAGATCGACATTCTTGACGAGGGAACTAATCCCTGCCAAGAATTCCAAGGTCTTGATGTGGAATAAGTTCCTGGGTTTGCCCCCTGTGCAGGAATAGTACCCTGCATAGGAATAGGTTGTCTGTAACCGGGGTTGCCCCCAGTCGAGAAAGAAGTTGATGAGAAAGCGTTGTTACCAAATGCACCGAACAAATAAACCGGTGTCAAACCTATCGGCATATTATGAGAAGGTGTTCCTTGACTCCCTGCTCCAATCCAAATAAACTATGGTGTGTGGGTGGCCCACCAGATTGTTGGTGGATGCCACCGAGCGAAGGGGATGAAGGAGGTATATGACCTTCCCCGTAAGGGAAAGTGTTAAAAGGAGCTGAAGTGCCCCACATGTGTCCTTCCAAAGGAGCATTAGAGCTCCCTGACCCCAGACCTAAAGTCTGTAAAGTGGAGTAGGAAACTACAGGACTTGTACCTGAGCTAGGCATCCTGTATGAGAATGGAGGGCCTATCACACTCAGTGTGAAAGGGGCAGTGGTTGCTGCCATAGATGGGATTAGACCACTGTTTGAGGTAGAGGCGGTCGATACCATGGTGGCTCAAACCGGTGACGGTGGGTTAGGAGGTGGAAAATTCCCTGTGGTGACAACCGTAGTGGGAATTGAATAATTCCTAGAAGAAGTGGCAGCATATGTTTCCATTACTGCGTGCGACACTGTCTGGCACTTGTAAGGGTGAATCAGTTTGATGATGGGTGCCGAAAGATTAGTGGTTGGATTTTCGGATGTGTTGGCGTTAGAAGTCACTCCTGGATTGCAGCAAGAGTAAGGCTGAAGCCCATCAGTTTATGTCACTATTTGTTGATAGAGGGTGATGAATGGAAGTAAACGCATAACAATATCGTTCTAACTCTGAAACTAGGCCATGCATGCACAAGAAGATGAGGTCTTGGTTCAACTTCAGGTAGTAAGTTGTAATAAGGGTGAGTAGGAGGAAGACTTCTGTGAGGAAATGTGAAGGGATGATATGGGCATCGGGCTTCTAACAACCTGTAGAAGAAAACTTTGAACACAAGAACCTCTTATATTCAAAATCAAAAACACTAAAAGAAGATAACAGAGTTATAATAAATCCTTTATCATAATACAGTCATAATGATTCATGTGAATCATTCAATCATGAACCCTTTTAGTATGATATTGAAACAAGATGAAAAAGAGATTTGTCTTACATTAAACAAGGAAATTTCATATACAGATACATAGCCAAGAAAACCAGTGCTTCATTAAAACATTACAGTCGGGAGCTCTGCTCTACCATCCATCCTTTACAAAATATGAAAACTCAGTCTATATACCCAGAGAAATTCGCCTCCTTGGCCCCAGGAGGGTAGATGAGCTACCTCATTTAAGGCTTTACATGAGCATGATCTTCCTTCAGACTGTACACATAGCTTCTTGTCTGACACTTCTTCAGAAGACATGGCTTCTACAAGGAAACTATCCATCAGAGAACCACGAACTAACTACTTTTGACCCTTCCCATGCCTTCCATTTATGGGTTGAGCTGAGGTATCAACCACCTTCTCAATATTCATTAACTGCTTCTTCCATGGAGGGTGGCCCAGATTGAATACATAGAGAGTGACCACGTGTCGATTTTCTAAAGCATGGAGGCCAACCATCATTTCTTCAAGTTTCACTCTCAATGTAACCACAGGGCCATGAAACTGTCTTCAAGGAGGTTTTTACATTTCACGTTTCAGGTTTCGGTAATTCCCGATAAAGTGGAGGAGTGACCCCTTGTCTTTCAAAGTCCCGGTAGTTCGAATGCCGAAACGGATTTTCGCATTTCACGTTTCGGGTTTTGGTGATTCTCGATGCAGTGGAGGAGAGACCCCCTATATTTCAAAGTCCTGGTAGTCGGAATGCCGAAACGGCTCCTGGGGGGCTTTTACATTTCGTGTTTCGGGTTTCGGCGAATCCCGATGCAGTGGAGGAGAGACCCCCTGTCTTTCAAAGTCCCGGTAGCCGGAATGCTGAAACAAATTTTTGCATTTCGCATTTTGAGGTTCCCCGATGCAGTGGAAGAGAGACCCCCTGTCTTTTGAAGTTCTGGTAGCTGAAATTTCGACTGAGCCTCATCAGGCGCCATGTAGCCGAAATCGTGAATGATCATTTCATGACTTTGGCCACAAGAGATGAGCCCATGAGCTAAACCTCGTGTAACTATGCAACTCAAGCTTACTCGATGATCGTCGATCTATTCCATCTATGGATCCTTGCTGTCGAAAACAAAATGCCCGCTCACCTTATTTTAAACCCGAAATGGCCTCCTTCTGTGTGTTATGCTTGGTGCTCATGACTGTGGCCTTTGAATAAAACACATTTGATGGGTTTTTAAACACCATTTCTACATGTTTACACTAAGGGCCCGAAATCCGAGAGAAACACCACCTTGCAAGAATTGGCGCTAACATTAGGCTCCATGGGGGATAGAGTCATCCCTGTGATGCTCTAAGAACTCCTTCTGTAGTTCCAGTTTCCTTCTGTTGGGATATGGAGTCATTTATTAAGCCAAAAATAAACAGAAAAACAATATTTACAAAAACAAAGGAGTCGTCTAAGGCTCAAACAAAACATTTCTTCAGGAAATTCCCATTTACTGGTCCATTAAAAACCTCTTCACCCTCCAAATCCTTCAACCTATATGTGTTGTTTAAGAATACTTCAGAGATTTTGAAGGGCCCGATCTAGAGGTCATCAAACTTGCTATGTTTTCCCCTATCCTGCCTGGGTGCATCCCACTTAAGCACCAAATCTCCCAGCTCAAATTCCTCCTTCCTGACCTTCCTGTCAAAGACCTACTTGATCTTTTGCTAATGACTATGATCTATGTCCATTACCTACTCCCTGACCTGTTGCACTTCCACCAACTGAAGAATTCTTCTGACCATATGGTCTGGCTCTCCTTCATGATCTTGAAAGAATTTCACTACAGGTAAAGCAAGCTGAGTGGGAAACACAGCCTCCATCCCATACACAAGTTGAAAAGGTGAGGTGCCCAGGGACTTATTTATTGTCACTCGATCGGCCCATAGAGCGAATTTGAGCTTTGAATCCCAGGCCCTCTTATTGTCTTCCAATAATCTTTTAATGAGTTTGATTAGACTTTTATTGGAAGAGTATGCTAGTCCATTTCCTTGAGGATAATAGGGAGTGGAGTGAATTAGTGAAATATCGAATTTCTCACAGAACTTAACCAGAGGCTCAAACTTGAAAGAAGCAACATTATCAGTGACAATTCTGTTGGGACAGCCAAATATGGCTATGATATCCTCCGGGAAGCTGATAACTACCTTGTGTGAAGCACTCCTGGTGGGGTTAGCTTCTATCCACTTGGTGAAATAGTCTGTTGCAGTTAGGATCCACTTGTGCTGGACACTTGAAGGAGGATGAATTTCTCCAATGAAGTCCAACCCCCACTGTTGAAAGGGTGTTGAAGCTACTACAGGCTTTAGTGGTAGAGATTTGAGCTGCTGCTTTCCTGAGAACCTTTGGCATTTGTTGCAATCTCTGACTTATCTACAGGCATTAGTGAATAAGGTGGGCCAGTAGTACCTAGCCCTGAGAATTTTGTGAGATGTGGTCTTACAGAAATGATGCCCTCCACAAAGGATACTATGGAAATCAAACATAACTTTATGGGCTTCCTGTGGGTTCAGAAACACCCCTAGAGGGTCTCTCCAGTACAAGACTTGGTCAATAAGGAAGTATCTGACCACCTTGAGCTTTAAATCTCTTGCCTTGATTTTTCCCATTCCATCAGGAGGCTTCAACTCTTGCAGAAAGTACAAAATATCTCTGTACCAGGTGCATTCTGCTAGTGATAAGTCACCCTGAGAGATTTTGCTAGATGACTCAGCTTGTTGATCTCCTGAGAAAGCATTGATGAAGCTAACCCCCAAGGCCTTATAATTGGATTCAGCCAGCAGTTTGGCTAAACCCTTCCCTTTAACCAACTTGGTGGGATTTATCTCCAAGTCAAACTCAAGGTTATTGGAAATCCATTTACCTCTTCTCCCATCTATGTTAGGTTGTATAAGGATGTCCTTCACAGAGGCTGAAGGAATGTATCCAGTCAATCTTGAGTGTAAGACATAGACTCTGAAAGATTTGAGAGCTTTCACCAAGGCATAGGCCTGCTTCTCCATGATCTCATACCTGATTTCTGCATCTCTTAATGCCTTACTGAAGAAGGAAATAGGTTTCTCTTGCCCTTCCTCATTTTTCTGCAATAAGACCACTGCTACTGTATCAAAAGAAGCAAAAGAAAAAATTAGGAAATCCTTGGAATAATCAGGAATGATCAGCACATGTGCCTCAGTCAATGCACTTTTTATTTGGACAAAATATTCGTTGGGTTCAGTAGTCCATTTTACTTCATTTCCCTTTCTAAGCATGGTTGTGATGTGTTTCACAAACTCAACAAAATTTGAGATGAACCTCCTCAGAAAGTTAATCTTCCATAAAAAAGCTCGAACTTCCTTTCTAGACCTAGGAAGTGACAGGGTCTGAATTGCCTCTACCCTGCTGGGATCAATTCTCACTCCCTCTGTTGATACTATATGGCCTAACAACTTTCCCTCCTTCATAGCAAACAAAGATTTCTTGGGATTTAAGGAAAGGCCAAACCTCCAACATTTCAAGAAAACTTTCCTCAAGTGACAACGGTGCTCCTTATCAGACTTGGAGAAGACTGTGATGTCATCCAGATAGATCACCATAAACTGATCTTTTTCCCCGATGAAGGCTATGTTCATGGCTCGCTAAAATGTTGCTCCTACATTCATTAATCCAAAAGGAATTTTGGCATACATGAATGTGCCCCAAGGAGTGGTGAAGGCTTTTTTTTCTCTGTCCTCAGGCATGACTGATATCTGATTATAGCCAAAAAAACCATCAATCATGGATATCCTAGATGTGCCAGTTACCCTCTGCAATATGTGTTCCATGTGGGGCAAGGGATAGTTGACTTTCTCTGAGCTCCTGTTCAAGTTCCTGAAATCAACACAGAGCCTGATTTATCCACTTTTCTTCCTCACCGGGACCAAATTGGCCACCCACTCAGAATATCTCAAGGGGACAATGATTTGGGCATCTAACAACTTCTTCACTTCTCTCTCCATGACAGGCAACAACATGGGATTTATCTATCTTAGCTTCTTCTTAAATGGCTTAGCCTCTTCCTTCAATGGGATCTTGTGTTCAATGACAGATGTGTCATATGTCTTGAGGTCTTCATAGGTCCATGCAAACACATCAACAAATTCTCTTAATAGCTTGGTATATTCGACCCTCTGCTCTTTGGTCAAATTTCTTGACAACTTGATGAACTTAGGCTCCTCCTGCGTGCCGATGTTACACTCCGTTGTATCAACATATCTATTTGAAACCCTACCCTTTACTACCACATCATTTCCATCGAACAGTCTTTCTAAAGGGACAAGTCCCTTCGAAATGGGATTGCTAGGCAAATGAATAATATGGTGATTAGAAATTTTATTTAAAAATATCTCAAGGTGAGGGTGACTTTCGAGATCAGGATCTTGATCAATGTGCAATGCAAAAAGTTCATCGACAGACTGAAGAAATTTTTTGATTTCAAGATCGTCTTTGAATACCTTCCAATGCTTGATATTGTCCGAGACAGATGGCCTATATCTTATCTCAAAATCATATTTGATCTTAGGCAGTAGAGGGATCCTGAACAGACTGGCTAAGAAAGCTAAGGAATCGGCCAAAGTATTTTCCTTTCTTGGAATAAAAGAAATGTTGAAAGCTGAGAAAAAATTATCAATCAGGTCCCACTCCTCACTTTTGTAACTCCTGAGCCGAGGATTCTTAGCCCGATAAGCATTTTTATATTGTTGGATTATCAACTCAGCATCTTCGAACACTTCTACCTCCTCAATTCCCATTTCTTTTGTAGCCTTCAAACCTAGAACAAGAGCTTCATATTCTACCATATTATTGGTAGCTTCGAATTCTATCTTGTATGACAGGGATATGGTTTCTTGACAAGGTGACACAAAAACCACTCCAGCGCCAGCACCTTCGCTAGAAGAAGCTCTGTCAAAGAACATCTTCCAAACAGAGGTGGTTGGAGGAGGTATCTCGCAATTAAATATGGGTCGCTTTCGGATTTGAAAAGGGGCTTCAAGAGCATTAGTGAGCTGCAATAAACTAGACCCCAAGTCAATGTCAAGTGCGAAGATAGGATGATTGGTGGGGTCTACTTCGTCACTAACAATGTAGGCCATATGAGCTTCTCTGTACAACCTCCTGTGTTCCCCTCCAAATAATGGAATGGTGGCATATGTGAGATCCATCTGTAATGTTCCTCCAATTTTTTTAATCCAAGATCTTTATAACAACATGTCGAACTTGGGGTGAACATCAACTACCACAATGTCCATGACCACACTCTTCATTGGCAGCTAAAATAAAGAGACGACCAAGTCTTTGATGACTCCAAGGTATTGCACCCTCCTTGAATCAAAAGAGTACAAATCATGATAAGCCTTTGTCACTTCCAGTCCCAATTCTTCCATGACTATTTTGGGCATAAGGTTGTGGGAAGCTCCTAAATCCATGAGGCAATTATGCAGCACCTTATCATGTATGTTTAGGGATGTGTAGAAGGGAGGGGATGAATCATCTATGTCTTCTACCATGGGACCTAGGATGACTGCTGGATTTTCATATTGAAGATTTACTGAGTCTGTGGAGGGATGGGGGGACTCAGATTGTAGCAGTTTGGAGAGGGACCTTTTGAAATCTTCATTTTTAACTAGTTCTGAGAGGGGTACGGGAATTCTAATCTTTTGAATTTTGTGCTCAAAACTAAAGGAGGAAAGAGGCTTAGGAGCTTCCCTTACCTCGGAGATGGGTTCTTTGGCTATTGGTGAAGTATTCTAAGTTTTATTTTCTTTAGTAGTGATTGTTGCAGGTTTAGCAGGCCTTTTCGCTATGAGGGGATGATCATGGCTATCAAAATTCCCTTCTTTCTTCTTTGACCTAAGATATTATATGTTAGGAGTGTTGTTGGCATTTTCCCCTTTACTCCACTCATTGATTTGAATGTTCATAAGGTATCCGTCATATGCAGATTGAGTCAAATGGGGAAAAGGGGAAGTGTCTTCAATACAGTGAATTTCGAGGTTGAGCTCATCTATCTCCTCTCCTTCCTCATGAGAAACTAGGCTATTTTGGAGAGGGGTTTGAATCCTATAATCATCTCTGTATTTTCTCCTTTGTTCCCCTGGAAAATCCTGTGGCACATTGTTTCTAGGCCCCCTGAAGCCTTTGTTATCAGTATTTTGTGGATTTATGTACATGGGCTTCCCTTCTAACTCCCACCGTTCCATTCTAGCCAAAAGTGACTTTAGCACTTTAGTTACCTTGTTTGTCTGAAGGGGAAGGGGAGAGGAATTGGATGGGGAGGCTTCAGATCTCTTCCCGGATATGTCTCTATTAGCCTTATTCCTGAGTCGATCAACAACCAATATGTTAGATTCTACTTCCACGGCTGCATCTTGCATGTGAGCCAGAGTAGTTGCTCTCCTTTCCCTCAACAGGAGGCAGAAATTGGGATCAAAAGTTCTAGCATAAGTGATTTTGGTAGAGGCTTTTGAGTGCTTTATCTCAGCGGGGATCTTATTGTACATTTTATTGAATCGCTTGGAGAATTTAGAGACAGAATCTCGTTCCCTTCTCTTCAAAGACCCAAACTCTGTCATGTAATACATGAAGTATTTTTTGTCTCCCCACAGTCTCAAAAAGGCATTATTCAAAGCCTCAATCCCATCGATAGATCTAGGAGGCAGGGACCTAAACCATTTTCTAGCCTTACCTTCAAGGCTATGGAAAAAAATCCTCATCCATATGTTTGCATGCATGATAACATGATCATCTCTAAAACTGCAAAATGCTTCAAGGTGTTCTTCTACAGCTATGTCCCCTTTGCCTGTAAACTTGGGAAGTTGCTTAAGGTAGCCATCTGTTGGAAGGGAATTGAGAGGTTGAGGTAACAAAAGGGGAGCATACCTAGCAGCTATTATAGCTTCCATTCTGGTCATGGGGGGATTTTCTCCTGCCATCAGAATATTAGGTGGAGGAGAACTCGGAGTAGAAGGAGCTCAAACAGGGGATACTGGAGATGAGCTTCCAGGTGGAAGGGGGAACAATGGAGGATTCAGGGAGAAGGCTAAGGGGCTTGAGTCAGCAGATGCTTCTCTTTGTGCAGTAGCAACAATAGTAATAAGAGGAGGGGTGGTAAAGCTAGGGGTGGGGAAATATTTTGTGGTCCTGGGTCTACGCCAAGGTACAACTGAAGGGGAGAGGGGAGTGACAAGGATTTCTCCCTCCAATCCCAGACCAGGAGGGGAAAACTCAGCAGGAACACTTTTGAAATTCAGGAAATGGGAAACTTTAGAAAAAGGTCTGCTAGGAAGCTGAGAAGAAGAAAATGGAGTTCCTACAGAAGGAGATGGAAAATTACCTTGTTCAGCGGTGGAAGTTTCTCCTTTAGAGGCCTTTCCTTTTCTGATAATCACCTATGGATCAGCTTTAGGTGTAGCTAGAGGCAGCTGTGGATGGGACCGCGTGTGTCTACCTCTGGAAGCCACAACTAAAGCAGCAGGTTCGCCATAGTGGAGTCATCACAATGGAGTCACCAGGTGCATATTATCAATCTCATAGGGCTTTGATGCCTGATGCACCTTCAGAATCAGAGGCTCAATGTCATTTGATCCTAGGGAAAATTTTCAACTTCATCCCCGACAACGGCGTCAGAAGTCACTCCTAGATTGCAGCAGGAGTAAGCCTGAAGCCCATCAATTTATGTCACTATTTGTTGATAGAGGGTGATGAATGGAAGTAAACTCATAATAGTATCGTTCTAACTTAGAAACTAAGCCATGCATGCACAAGCAGATGAGGTCTTGGTTCAACTTTAGGAAGTAAGTTGTAATAAGGGTGAGTAGGAGGAAGACTTATGTGAGGAAATGTGAAGGGATGATATGGGCATCAGGCTTCTAACAGCCTGTAGAAGAAAACTTTGAACACAAGAACCTCTTATATTCAAAAGAAAAAACACTAAAAGAACATAACAGAGTTATAATAAATCCTTTATCATAACAAAGTCACGAAGATTCATGTGAATCATTCAATCATGAACCCTTTTAGTATGAGATCGAAACAAGATGAAAAAGAGAGTTGCCTTACATTAAACAAGGAAATTTCATATACAGATACATAGCCAGGAAAACCAATGCTTCATTAAAACATTACAGTCAGGAGCTCTACTCTACCATCCATCCTTTACAAAATATGAAAACTCAGTCTATATACCCAGAGAAATTCACCTCCTTAGCCCCAGGAGGGTAGCTGAGATACCTCATTTAAGGATTTACGTGAGCATGATCTTCCTTCGGACTGTACACACAACTTCTTGTTTGACACTGCTTCAAATGACATGGATTCTGTAGGGAAACTATCCATCAGAGTACCACAAACTGACTGCTTCTGACCCTTCACATGCCTTCCATTTATGGGTTGAGTTGAGGTCTCAACCACCTGCTCAATATTCATTAACTACTTCTTCCATGGAGGGTGGTCGAGACTGAATACATAGATAGTGACCATGTGTCGGTTTTCCAAAGCTTGGAGGCTAGCCTTCATTTCTTCAAGTTTCACTCTCAACGTAACCACAGGGCCATGCAACTGTTTTCAAGGAGGTTTTTACATTTTGCATTTCAGGTTTCGGCGATTCCTGATGCAATGGAGGAAGGACCCCTTGTATTTCAAAATCCCAGTAGTCAAAATGCTGAAACATCTTTTTGCATTTAGTATTTCAGGTTTCAGCGATTAGCGATGCAGTGGAGGAGAGACCCCCTATCTTTCAAAGTCCTAGTAGCCAGAATGTCGAAACAGCTCCTAGGGGGATTTTACATTTCGCATTTCCGGTTTTGGTGATTCCCGATGCAGTGGAGGAGAGACCCCCTGTCTTTCAAAGTCCTGGTAGCCGGAATTCCAAAACATCTTTTCGCATTTCATGTTTCGGGGTTCCCCGATGCAGTGGAAGAGAGACCCCCTATATTTTGAAGTTCCAGTAGCCGAAATGCCAACCGAGCCTGATCAGGAACCATGTAGCCGAAATCGCAAACGATCATTTAGTGACTTTGTCCACAAGAGATGAGCCCATGAGCTAAACCTCATGCAACTCCGCGACTCAAGCTTACCCGATGGCCGTCGATTTGTTCCATCTATGGATCCTTTCCATTGAAAACAAAATGCCCGCTCACTTGATTTTAAGACCGAAATGGACTCCTTATGTTTGTTGCACTTGGCACTCATGACTGCGGCCTTTGAATAAAATGCATTTTATGGGTTTTTAAACCCCATTTCTATGCATTTACACCAAGGGCCCGAAATTGGAGAGAAACACCCCCTTGCAAGAATTGACACTAACAGGATGGACCAAGATATTTCGTTCCAAATCCTAAAATGGTCGTTTCCCCGAGATGTTGTTCGGGTATAGTTTCCTATGACTCGGTCGCTTCAAAAGACCCTTGTTGGTTTAGCTTTCACCTTAGTGGTGGTAGAGGTGGCTCTAGTGTAACCAGTTATAGGCCCAGAAGCCTTCGTGACCAAAGGAGCTCGTGATCCTCCACTGTGTGAGAAGATCAAAGACACACTAGGTATTTCTATTCATTCAAAAAACAACACACACTAAAAGGGTCCCTTCAAGATAAAACAAGTGAACACTAAACTAGTTGGAAGAACAATTACAACAACCAACACTAGAGCAACTTACCGGTGCAAGTGCAACTCGAACACGGAAGCACCCTCTGGGTATACTCTGCAAAGCATGGCATGATGTATGTCCTAGGTACCACGGTATACCCCCATAGTCACCTGTGTATGTCACTAAAAAGATAGGAAATTAGGTTTCCAGCGCGCAAACAGTCACCAAGCGGGTACAATTGAAAGTTGGGTAGACCACAATGAGCAGGGTATCGAGCCCAAAACCTGTCAGGGATATTGAAGGAAAGTGGTTCGAAAGACAACTAAGGACCTCAAACAAATTCGAGACCCATGAAGCTCTGTGGAAAATGAAATCAACAGAATCCCAAGGCAATCCCTCTATATTTGTTCTCCACTACGATTGGTCCAGCTTTGGAGGGGTTATCTCCGCTACCTTTCCACATGAGACCTCGTGTTTATCCCCTGTGTTAGAGGGGGGTCCCGGATAACTTTCACAATACTGGACTTTGACACTCCCTAACTCAGACTCCAATGTTTGGTTTAATGGCCTTGAAGAGTTTCCTCTCCAACCTAATTCAAGGCTCTAACCCTAATCTAGTTGGTTGACACTACAAACATAAAAATTCTAATGAATTTTAGATTTAGTGTTAATTTTTATGGCTTGTCTTAAGTCAAAGGTTATGAAAGTGAATCTAGTGATGTTTGAAAGACGAAAGAAAAATAAACAGAAAGCTGGAAACAAAATAACCTCTTCTTGACTCAAATCTTAAACAACTTTTCAAACTAAAAAATTTCTAAGATCTTTGAACAACAAACTCAAATAAGGATTTCACTCGACTACGAGCTACTTATGATCTATGTAAACCGTCAAGAACTTATGAAAGCAAAGACTTTTCCTGGTTACTAATGCAAACCAACACTATCTAACCAAACAAAGAAATAAAATAATTTTTTTTATTTGAATGCTCACAAAGCAAAATGGAAAAATATCAACAAGGCAAAACCAAGAAAACTTCTAGCCTAAGCATAGATCGCAAAGAGTCACTTTAAAAATAACACACAAACAAATTAAAATTGGACTCTCACACTTGTCTAAAAACCCTATAAAAAGAAACATTTGAGGAAAACTTCTTAATGAAAAAGAAAGCTATTGTTGTGATCAAACCTAAGTTATTGACCGCTATGACAGAGACCCAAAAACCTGAGAGGTATAACTATTTTCAAAGGAAAGGATGACTACCTCACCTTAAACAAAAAATTTCTCCACAGGCACACTGCTGACAGTTCAAAAGAAAGCATGTGCACGCGAGCTGTGTAAAGTCAGGGAGCGTGTACACGCGTACTGGCCTTATAAAATCCACGTGTATCTCTAAAACTCTAAAACAAATGAAAGGCCAAGCAAGCCAGCCAAGGCATAGACTACTTTTACCGAGAACCAGGATCTCTTGAAGACTCAGACACTTACTTTAACAGAAAAAAGAAAATAATTCAAGGAAAAATTCATAGAACAAACCAATCTAAGGTGAAACCTAATCTATAGACTGCAAACAACAAAGACTAGAAAGAGTTCCAGAAAACCCCTGAGAAGGATTATTTCTGACAGGGAAGAGAATGGCTGCCTCTCTAAAAGAAATTTTATGGAATCATACATGTGACTGACACTTCCTCGGCTAGTGTGTACACGCGGGTTGTGTGAAGGTAGGGCGTGAGTAGACGCGTGCAGACCTTATGCAGGCCATGTGTACCTCTGTGGGTCTCGGAAAAAAAAAATGCAGTCAAGCAAAGAAACAAAGATAACTGGTATGGAAGACCAAAATATCTGTTAGCTCAGACTTTTGCATAAACCTTAAAAAAAAAAATGAAACTACTTCTTAAAAATACCCAAGAAAAAACATTCCTAGAAACCCTAGAGATCCCTAGTACGGTCTCCAATTTTGTTGTGGGTGGGAAATCTCTCCTACAGACTAGCACTAAGGGTTTTATCATGCATGCAAAAATGACCTAAAAGATTCTTACTTTTTACCATCATCCCATGCCTAAACCCCCATTACTCATATGTAAATACAAGGCTCAAGATATTAAGTCGACGTACCTTATTTTTCGTGTTTGATGTCGATCCCTTTTCGCGCTTGGTTGTTCTTTGAATGCAACTCTCCTCCCAATGCTGACCTGCATTCACTAAAGACAAACAAAGAACTCCACATGCATTTGATCTATGAACTAACGGGTTAGAGATTTAATCAATCATACAATCAATATTTCAATAATGACAATCTCAGATGGCAGGACGGGAAAATAAATTCTTTTATTAACTTCACAATGATACCTTACATTGATAAAGTCAGCTACTACTCCTCGATCTTGGTCCTGGGCTCTTCTTCCATTGTATTCCAACTGCTTTTCTCTATACTTCTCTTTGCACAAGGATGGCTAAAGGTTGGGACAAAGGGAATGCTTAATCGGGTATAGTTTCTTTACTATGATTCTCCTCCTTTCAAATGGGACCCCTAACCCTTATTTTATAGGCTAGAAGAAGCTAGGTATTNCTATACTTCTCTTTGCACAAGGATGGCTAAAGGTTGGGACAAAGGGAATGCTTAATCGGGTATAGTTTCTTTACTATGATTCTCCTCCTTTCAAATGGGACCCCTAACCCTTATTTTATAGGCTAGAAGAAGCTAGGTATTTGGTCGAGTGACCAGCCATGCATGGATGAAAGGTTTAGTTAACTTACCCAAAGCTATGTGTTTCGTCAACAACTTTCCTTTTTCCGTGATTTTGTAGGGACATGCGGGCGGTCTTGGGTCAACTAACGTGTACACGCGTGTAGTAATGGAGTAGGGCGTGTGGGCCTTTATAAAAGGGGTTTTTAAGAAGAGTTGTTCAGTAGTGTTTTGGAAAAGAAGGAATCTGAGATGGCCTGATGCCAGGTAAGCATGTCTGGTGCAAATTAGGGTTATAACAGTGAGGCAAATATTTCTCTAACATATGCCCCCTAATGTGTGGGGTCAGAGGAATATCTGCAATCACTGAAATACATTATAAATAACCAAGAAGTGGAGTGGTAGGGGACCAGCTGGACAAACTCATTTTTCCATTACATTTTGTACTAACTTTCCATACATGGCTGCCAAAAATTACACTGTAGATCCATGTGGAAAATATACCAAACAAGTGTCTGTGGTCATGAATAGGCAAATACAAAAGTGGTTACATACCAAAAGTTGTCATAGTCACGAACAAGGCCCAATAGAACTAGTCTCAAAAAAACAAGCTAAGGATATCTGTATACCATGGAGTACAATATGATCTCCCATGATCATTGAAGTCATATAGATACTGGTCCAATGAAAAGGAAGCAATAACTCAGGAAAGATGTGGCCACATAGTGATTTCTTCAAGTATTCTACACAATCTACCAAAGGTGCAAGTCTGCATCGTGTGAATAAAGGAGTTGAGGTCAAACACAATGAGACATCGTTTGATTACCAGTCATTGAGGTATACCATTAACAAATGCGAGACAACCTACCGATAATGAAAGTAGGTATCAAGGCACCGAGTGCATTATTACAACTCTGAATAAAGGAGTTGGGGTCGAACACCTAAAGAATCCATCAATCAGGACACATTGATGTATTCCCAACTGTCGATGGCGAGAGAGACTTCCACTAATGACTGCAGGCCTCAAGGTACTCATAAGACTCTAGGTCTTGTTTCCATAAAAATGGGTCGATGTCGATGGAAAGAGACCCATTGAAAGGAGAGCATTAAGGCATATCTCATTAGTCACCACGAGGTACAAATCAAGAGCTTCATGATTTGGTGTAAATCGGACGAAGAACAAGTTCACGAACCAACGACCACTTGCATCTTTCGCATGTGCCAAGTGAAAGAAGTACATGAAAAAGACCCTCTGAATAACAGCCATTGATGAAAACTACTGACAAAGGCAAGGAAATCACCAATAAGGTTAATGGAATCCAAGACACTGCACGAATCCCAATGTGTGAATAGATGTCGTACTGTCGAACACAAGGGAAGCCACCCAGTCAATGATCAATGATGAAATGTCGATTGTTGGGTTCAAGGTTACCTACCAATGATGAAATTAGGGCCAGGGTGCATGATAGGACTACAATATCATGTGATTCTGAGACAAACTGAGGGCATGGCTGATATGCAAAGTCAAGATTTCTGAGGAGTGGTCGAAACAGGTTGATAGACTTCCTTTGAATAAGAGAATGAGACATATGGAGGACTCTGGCAGCATAGACCCACTAATGAAACCATGAGATGCAGTAGGTATCAATGAAATTCTTTGTAGGGACTGGAAGAGTAACCAGTCAGTAGAGAAGACTCTGTAACGATCTCAACTTCCTAAGGCCATGCTAATCCCAAAATTATGATGATGAATGGACTCAAATAATTTTGTGCTTTGTTCAAAGGAAACACGACTGTTGCCGATATAAGATAATACTCCCTTCCGATCCGTCTTTTTTTGTTTTTTCATAGACAAATGAATGCTATCATACAGAGGAGGAAACAAGTGTCGCAAGCAAGAAAAACTAGTTCCAGCAGTGGAACATACCTATGCTCAATTCAGGGAAGTGCATGTGAGATATGGACACTCGGGGGTATGTTCCCTCCTAGGTATAGGGTGTCAAATTGCGAAGGATATAAACAAGGCTCTACTTGGTTAAGGATGCAAAACTGTTGAGGCAAATGGTTTATAATGCAAAGAGAGAACCGGATATAGGTTCAATACTGCAAGCAAGGGCATGAGATGAAATCACAACTTAACACCAAAAAATGTCCTTTTTTATGTCTTTTAGTCTACTTGGTGTGAAAAATGGATAAACTTGTACCAAATATACATCCTTTCAAATCGAATTTATGAGTGTGAAAGAGACAAGTTCACTCGACAATCTTTTCACTTTTTGAAAATGAGTTAGAAAAGAGCCTAATTGAGACTCATGGCCTTTCAAGTCCAATTTAACGAGTGTGAAAGGGACAAATCAATCGACAATATTTTTACTTTTTGAACGAGTCAAAAAAGAGCTTAACTAAGACTCACGACCTTTCAAGTCCAATTTAACGAGTGTGAAAGGGACAAATACACTTGTTAATATTTTTTCCTTTTTAGACGAGTCAGAAAAGATCTTAACTAAGAATCATGACCTTGCAAGTCCAATTTAACGAGTGTGAAAGGGAAAAATCACTCAGTAATCTTTTCACTTTTTGAAAACAAGTTGGAAAAGGGCTTAAATTAAACTCGTGTGGGAGAATCTAGGCGGCGAGTCATGGGGGAGGCCAAGGCTCCCATGATGGACTTCTGTGGAATGTCAGTATCTTATGAATAGCTGACATAAGCTTGGGAAAACCCAAATCTTTCCAGGTCGAGGAAGATAAAATACTTGCAGAGGTTACCTTATCTACAATATATCGAAGAATGCCCCTTATATGGAAGGGTGTATAAGAAGGAAGTCAAGGCTCTACCAGATCATTCCAATCAAAGGAAACCACCCTAGGAGTTGGAGGGATCATACTAGAAGAGAGTGGAATTCTCCCTTGTGAAAAAGGTATAGCACTAGAAATGCTAAGGACATGGCATAGAAGGTATAGAACTAGAACTAGAAAAGCAGGATCAACCGAAAATTGCATCGGCATGACCACTCCCTTAGACTTGTCACTCTCCAAGAGAAGAGTGGGGTCGACTGAAGATTGCATCGGCATGACCACTTATTCAACCATTGGTTGAATAGGATGCGAGAAAACAAGGTCAAGAGATGCATCACCCCTAAAAATAGGAGTGATGTCGGTTGAAGATTGCATTGACACGACCACTAGTTGAACAGGATGCGAGACAACAAGGTCAAGAGATGCCTCACCTCTGAACATAGGAGAGGTGTCAGTCGAATATTGCATCAACATGACCACTGGATGAATGGGATGTGAAACAAAAAGGTCAACGGATGCATCAACCCCTAAAGGAAGAGGGGTGTCAGCCAAAGATTGCATCGACATGACTGTTGTATCAACCAAATAAGGAATGGAGTGTGGGGAAACCATAAATGAATCAGAAGCTGAAGGGCCCTCAAGTGATAACCATGCTTTTGGTATCTCGGTAGTAGGGCACAAATGATTAAGGTGACTTCCTTCACAAGTCCTACAAAGGAATCTGGCCTTACTTCTAACACGTCTAGGCTTCTCAATCGTATGAATGCCCCCAGCATGACTTGCAGTGGATGGTGACAAATCTCCAACATGACTAGCAGAGGTTGGTGATGTTTGTGCAGTGTGACTAGCAGTGACGAGACTTGTGCCCCCATCATGACTTGCAGTGGTTGGTTGTTGGTCTTCAACATGACTTGCAGAGGTCATCGACAACTCTCCAACATGACTAGCATAGGTTGGTGATAAAATGACAGTATGACCTACATTGACTGGACTTGTGGTGGTGGTGCATTGTGGCATTTGAGACCAAGGTCCAAGGAAATATTAGTTTTGATAAATTACAGGCCAGGAATGATCCTGGTTTACACCTTGTCCCTGTCTGGCAGGATAGTATCCTCCTCCATACTGATTCATAAAGAATTGTAAGGGCATCGACACTGAAGTAGATGTCTGTGAAGAGACAAAAGTATGATAAGGATTGTTCGAGTGAGGATACAGGTTTCCCCCGGATGAAGGAACTTCGTGAAGGGGGTTGACCATACTATAAAAATAAATTCCCATGGATGAAACACCAAGGGATAGATGGAGGTCCACCATGGGAAAAGTGTTCATAGGAACCGACATAGGGGAAGAAGGATAAGTGGACGAAGTGTAATAAGTAGAATAATTTCTTATTTGGGAGCTTGCTTCTCGCAAAGTGGATTTGTAGGAAGGAATATTCCAACCTCCTACCGTAAGAGGTGTTTGAGGGATATGAATCCCACCAAATGGAGAGGGATAATAATGAGGCATCATGCCCCAAGACCCAAAATTTGTATTCGTATAAGGAGGCAAGATAGAGGATGGCAAGTGTGAAGACATGTCAACAGGAGAATGACTAGAGACCCAAGGTGTGTACTAAGTGCCATAGTTCTGCATACCATTATGAAAAGCGTAAGGATTTGTCCCCATGAGATGAGTAGGCATCATGGAGTAGATAGCGGTAAAGGAGGGAGCCAAAGGGACTCCACTATCCATGATAAAGAGAACTCGGTATAAAATCTTAAGGCCAACTAGTAATCAAAGAGCACACCAAAATTCAAACGGCCAAAATTCATGAAAATGGGGTAAAGTGGTTGAGTGGTCTCCCTCCCTAAAGAAGGTATGTCTCTCCCAAGAGGGGCATGATACTCCCTGCTAAATATTAGAGGTAATAGAATCAGTTATAAGGTTCCTCGTGGGCTTAAAAACCAGTCGATCAGATCCCCCGGGAGAGGTAATCCTCCATAAAGGTTACCTTCAGAATAAACCCTGCAAGTAACCTATGAGACACCTAAGTCAAGTAACTAATAAACCATTATATAATCAATGCACAGGAAAGCAGTCATAAGTTAGGTCCATCGTATGGGCAAGGTAGAAAATCCCTAAACCTTGAAATCACCACCTATCATGGAGGTAAAAATAACAAGATCCCTATATATGAATAGATCCCTAGAAATATCTCTGACACTAGGAAGGTATCGGGGGGATATCCCTTCAGCCAACTTCGCGCGATTTCATGATTAACTCCGGTGTGAAAGGAGCCTCCTAATATTACCAATTATACAATGGATTTCTCAACTCCCTGACTGAGAAACATATGTTGATTTAATTGCCTTGGAGAAGTTTACTCACAAAGTCCTATTCCAAGGCACTAAATCCTAGGCTAGTCTGTGCACCCTAGAAAATAAAATCGTTACTAATAAATTTTAAATTATAGCATTGATTTTTTGGTCGTGATTACTCAAAAAGGTATGGTAATGAAACTCATGGTGTTATGACTCTGCAAGAAAAGTAAATATGAAAGTAATGCAAATTCCTAACTTTAACTTTCGATGAATGATATGCTTCTAAAAAACGATACAATTTTCAAATTCAACTTTGCAATTCAGAAGTAAATATGCAATATTTCACTATATGCACTAAGCTAATGATAGATATTCAAAGACAAAAATTCCAAGCAATGAAAAATGCCTATTTTTTTTTTGTATTTTCAATATATTAAAACCGAAAATGCATGGACTGAAAAATAACTTGATATATAACCCTACTGTGTATAAAAAAGAGATAACTCAAGCAGGATACCAAGCAACAAAACACCCAGCCCAATGTGCAAGGACAATAAAAATGAAAAAATGAAGAGAAAGACTTCATCCATAAATTCAACCAAAAGAGGGTTCCTGTCATCCTACAGGCACTTGATAGGCACTATAGAGACCCAATAAGGCTCAACAAGCATCAAATCCCACCCAACAAACATCAGACCAAGAAAATAGGCAAGGAAAAGAGGTGTACGCGATTGTTAAGGCAAATAGAGTGTATATACGCAGCTTGCAGTGAGACAGCACGTGTGTATACACGAATGTTAAGGTAAAAGGTCAATATGTTCTTTAAAACAAGGCTAGGTAAGGGAGGAAGGCTAAAAACTCAGACCTCGAGTTAACAGGAGCTCTCAAGCGATGTTATGACAATAGCCATAATAGAAATGAGAGAAATCTAAAGAGAAAAGTACTTCAAACCCTAAGAAAGAAGATTCATCCCCAATATGGTTTCCAATTCTATTACGAGGAAAATCTCTCTATGGCTAGGGTGAACCACAATAGACAGGTATGACTACATAAATCAACTCTATCCCATAAAAATGTTATGTAAACTAATGTGCAAGCGAGATACGAAAAGGACCTACCTCGTCCAGATGTTTGAAGATGTTCACTGTTGAGCACTTTGACCCAGAGATTTATACCTGCAACGAGTTCTCAACAAACAAGCGAAGCAAGCATATAGTGATAATATAAAAGGTTAGCACATTAGATAGAATAATCCATTAATATACAAAACAAACATGCACATTGATAATAACTCATATATTTGCAAGATATCAATTGGACAGGAAGAGAGTATTTCTATTAATAAATTATCAGCAGAAGTGAAAATATTATAGACTTTCATGTTGGCACGGTTCGAAACCGAGAAACCAAGTTCCTTCCAGTTGGGCCTCCACCACTTCAATCCTCCACCAAAGTCAAGTTGATAGAAGGGAGACAATGAGGTTTTCCATCAATAAGGGAAGAGCTTGGGGGCTGAACATTGTGTTTAAACTTAAAGGACAAAGGGATGCAGACTCAATATCAAGTAATAATTTCTCCAGAGTAACTTTTCTCTCAAATTTGAATTCTTTCTCTTTTTTCCATAGCTCGAAATTGACTTCTTTATAGCCTTCAAAATGAAATTGAAGGGCCGAGTCAAAACTTTTCCAGTATATGGAAGGCCAAGGATCAGAGATCTCTTGTCATGACATGGAAACCCGACATTTAATTTTGATTTTATGGCACAAATCTCGATGTACGCGTGCTATAGTGGAGAAGCCTGCGTATATGCTTGATGTATAGGGTGCAGGATGCATACAATTGGAAAAATTTATATTTTTGTCTCTGGATTCATCAATCATGGAAGGTGAGTCTGCATAGGGAAATGGAATAAGGCCCTCTCTACAACATTGCTTAGGGTGAAGAAAATATTTCTCTAACAATTAGGGCTTCTTCATTTTCCACGATATATTGTTATGTTACTGAGGTTATGATGGGATCCATGGTTGTGATGAAAAATACCTGGAAATGAGAGGAAATGGCATGCAAATGGTGTATTGTTGAGCTACAGTTGAAATATGGTTGTCGTGCCAAGGTTTTAATGGTCCAACATTCAAAATAAAATAAGATAATTGACAAAACGCCCTTTTATACTTTTCCCCTTTTCAGGGGCATGTGAAAGTGGTTTGAGGCAACCTGCTTTTCATCTCGAAATCCAGCTGGTTTAAATTTTGGGCCGACTCACCAAAATTAACCCTCGCACAAATTCTCCCCCCAAAATAATTCTCGGTCATTGATCTTGAGAACTCACGATCTGTGATGCATCAGGCCCGATCAGCTTTGCGCTCCTGCCATCTTTAGCCTCTCCCTACCATATTTATCCCCTTCCCTAGTTTATCATGCTTCCAAACCAGTTTAGCATCCCGCTAGATTCTGAAATCTTGATTTCACAAAAAAAAAATTAATGGTGACTAACATGGGATCCAAGTGGGGATGCTATCCTCCCAGTGAGGTAGAAAAGAATGAAATACCAAGTGCCCATCCATTGGGATTTATTTCACTCATGAAACTAAGTCGATCAACATATATTTCATGAAACTTCATTTATACTCAACATAAACTTAGGGCCTTTGCTTCAGGCTTCAATTTTCATGAAACTCAAATTATACTCAACATAAACTTAGGGCCTTTGCTTCAGGCTTTAATTTTTGTTGATTTGATTTCAATTGATTCAATCTGAAAAACTAAAATGGTTATATACAATGAAATGGAATGGGTGAAAACATTTATAAGTGAGATAATGCTTGAGAAACTTTCCATTCACAGGTCCCCCACCAACAAGATCTCCATTATGTTCCTATAGAAGATAGGAATGATTTCCATGTCATTCCACAATTTTTAAAGGTCCTAGCCATAAATGGTCGAATTTTCCATGCTTTCCTCTTTCTTCATTCCTAGCATCCCATTTCAACACCAAATCCCCCACTTTGAAATCATCTTCCTTAGTATGCCTTTCAAAATCCCTTTTAATCTTTTCTTGGTGTAGTTGAGAGTTGTTGAAGGCTTTCTCTCTTGTTTGTTGAACATTGATTAGTTCATTTGTCCTCCTTTGAGTGGAATATGGTTCAACATCTTGCTCCTGTAGCAATCTCATCACTGTAAATCCTAATGAAGTAGGAAAAACTGCATCTATGCCATACACAATCTGGAAGGCTGAAGTAGCAATAGATCTTTTAGTAGTGATCCTATCATCCCACGGTGCATGGATAAGATTCTTGTGCCAATCCTTTTTATTATCTTGCAGTAGTTGTTTTATAATTCTGGTCAAACTTTTATTGGATGAATCAGCTAGCCCATTACCTTGGGGGTAATAAGTTGTGGAATGACCAAGAATTATATTGTAATCATTGCATAATTTTTCCATCTTTTTGGACTTGAATGTTGCTGCATTGTCAGTAATGATTTTAATTGGACAACCAAATCTAGACAAAATTTTATTTTCCAAAAACTGAATGATAACAATATATGTGGCTTTCCTTGTGGGGACTGCTTCAACACACTTGGTGAAGTATTTTGTGTCTCTCTATATCCACCTATTCCTATATAAGGACTGTGGATGAATTTCACCTATGAAATCAAGGCCCCATTTTCTAAAAGGTGCTTCAACCAAGATAGGTTTCAAAGGCAAAGGCTGCATTTTTCTCTTCCCATCAAAAATTTTGCATTCATGACATCTTGAAACTTCTTTGTATACATCAGAAAAAACTCTAGGCCAATAGAACCCTTTCCTCAATATCTTGTGCATAGTAGTTTTCCAATAATGGTGCACTCCACAATCACCTTTATGAAACTCTCTGATGGTTTTTTCTACTTCTTCCTCTAGCAAACACCTCAACAAGATTCCACCTAGATCCTTCCAATACAAAGATTGATTTAGAATACACAACTTTTTTTATTTTAGGTTCAAAAAAATGGCCTTGTTTTTTCTCAATTTAGGAGGAGCCTGCAAATTTCTCAACAAATAAATAATGTCAGCATACCATTTCTAGCGAGAAAAACCCCCCTATTTCAACACCAGGGTTTATAATGTAGGCAAATCAATAACCATTTAAAAGTCTCCTACTTCTCTAACTACCCAAAACATACCCAAGACTTATGCAAGAAAAGTACACTGAGAAGGATTTGGTAACTGTACCTTTACTCCGCAACCGGTGTAGATCCTCTCGCGCTTGAAGGCTTTGTTGACTGTAAACCTCCTCGCAAGCTTGGCCTGCATTCAAAGAAAGACAAACAGAAAGATACAAGCATGCATTTCATACATAAATAAGCATTATATGTTAGAATAAAAACATAAATCAAATGCAAACATTCGACACATCATGTTCTGGGACAAGAAAAGTACTTCTTTTATTGATAATACAATTATCACTTACAACCAAAGTCTGCTACTTCTCATCGAACCTGGTTTGGGCTCATCCTCACCAAGCTCCAAGTGTACCTCCACGTATCTTTCTCCTCTCAACCTTCTTCTTGGGAAATCGAATGGGTTTATGATGGAGGAAAAAGGGAAAATTGGGGAATTCTAAGGCAATTCTCACAACAAGGCTGCAAATGCTTGGGCCAAAGAGGGGATGTGAAACGGGAAGAGTTTCATTTTTCTTATGTCTAGATGTGGAATGAGACCCCAACACCTCCTTTTATATGACAAAAGGATGGTTTTTCGGTTGGGTGACGGGCTATAGGTGGTGGATTATTTGGGAAACTACCCAATAGCCCATAATCTCAATGAATTCCTTGCAACTTTTTATTTTTTACAACTTTTGCAAGTATACGTAGGCTATAGTGGTGCAACATGTGTATGTACACGGTCTATAGTGGTGCAACAAGTGTATGTACGTGGGCAGTATTGGTGCAGGGAACGTACATCTTCAAAAAATGAGTTTTTAAGAAGAGCAACTCATTGTTGACTTGGATAAAATAGCAAGTAAGAGGGCCAAGTGCCAGGTATGCATGTATGGAGAAATATAGGGTTATAACAGATTCCCCCTAATGTGTGAGGTCATAAGATCATTTGATGGCCAAAATACATTACAAAATCTTCACCAATGTACGAAGCGATTGAGCCCTGGACCAGAGTTCGGGAGGTGCCATTTGCAAAAATAACAATTGTCTCTTCAAGGCGGGCATACCCATGCTCGGGATGAAAATAAATCATGGATTCCAATCAAATACATTGCATATCCATTTCATATAACTATATAAACTGTAGCTGCGAGAAATACACAGCAGATCTACATCTCAAAATCAAATATATACAAGTATAGTATTCATCTTCAAGAAGCCAACGACGTTTGATGGTTGGAGATGAGGCCTTCAGATATCGAGAAACAAATTCAAGATCTTCAAAACTCAGGTAGGAGTGTAATGTGAGGGTATGACTTTAGTACCCAGAGGTCTTCGATGGCTCATCGGGAACAGAGAAGAGGATCTCAGTGATTAGGCAGAGAAATTTATTTATTTCGAACAAGGACTTGATTGGAATTTTGGGATGGTTGGGCATGAGGTCAAGAGACAAACTACATAAAGGCCGACTCAGGCTGGGTAAAATTTCCCTTGGACAAGAGCACAAAATATGATCAGACTCCGGCAACATGACATTGACATAAGTTCATGATGTAAGAGGCAACACAAACTCTCCATGTGTTTGGAAGAATAACCAAATGGAGGAGGACACAACTCTATGTAGCGAGAAAAACTTCCTAAGGTCATATTAGATCCCAAAGATTGATGAACAAACGAAGGATGTGCTTTATCCAAGGGCGACTCATTGTGCTACCAAAAACGAATATATATTTCCCATCCTCTTTTTGGGTTTTTCTTATTTTTTTGTCTTTTTCAATTTTTTAAAGAGATTGAAAAAGAATAAAATAATGCTATGTTACAAAAGATGAATGAGTGTCGCAAGAATACTAGTTCCAAGTGCAAGGAACACACTAATGCTCATAGAAAGGAGACATGTGCAGGAAAATGACACTCAGGGAAAATTCCTCCATGGGTCAAGGTGTCAGGTCGCAGAGGCAAAGTGCTACAAGGCTTATGTAGAAAGCATGCTTCAAAGGTTCAGTTGAGAGCAACATGGATCTGACATTAGGCCAAATACGCAAAGATGCAAATGTGATTAGCAAGACACAATGAAAACCCCCTTCAATGTATTTTTCATGATCCCAAAGAAGGTAAGATCGGTAGCTTTTTCACGTTTAGAGAGTCTCAAAAAACGTAAAATAAGACTCCACTAGGGTACCTTTTGCAGAAGTAGTCTAGTCGGTTTGAAAAAGGGATAAACTTTCACTAAAAATATGTCTATTCAAAACCATTTTAATGAGTGTGACACATACAATATCACTCGACAATATTTTCTTTTTTAAGGAGTTTGAAAAGATCTTAACTATGGACTCACTACCTTTTTCTAGAGTTAGTCTCCTTAGCCTGAAAAAAGTATAAAATTTACTTAGGAGAACTCTCCCGGCGAGACAAATCTCTCGAGGTGTACCTTTTTCCTCCATAATCTACAGGTTAGAAAAAGGGGTAAACTCATGGCAGTAGATGTTTTTCTGGACCAATTTAATGAGTGTGAAAGAACAAGTTCACTCGATGATCTTTTCAATTTTAAGGAGTCTGAAAAGAGATTAACTATGGACTCTGTGGGGGATGTTCTTTTGGACCAATTTAACGACTATGAAGGAACAAGGTCACTCGACAATGTTTTCAATTTTAGGGAGTGTGAAAAGAGCTTAACTATGGACTCCGTTGGGGTTCCTTTTTCGTAAATTTAGTCCCTCGGGCCCGAAAAAGGGTTAAAATTATACCTAAGAATACTCTTCTAGCGAACCGAAGTTCCTAGAGTATACCTTTGTTCGTAAAATTGACCATCTGGACCGAAAAAGGGGTAAACTACCACTGGAAAGATGTGCCTTCAAGTTTTAGTTTGGTGAGCGTGAAGGAAAACAAGATCGCTCAACAATATTTTCATGTTTAGAGAGTCTGAAAAGGGCTTAAAGAAGACTCTAAGAGCTTACTTTTCTCAGTTAATCCAGACAAGATTGAAAATCATAAATGTATTCTCGTCGGATCTTGCATTTGGATTTCAAAGCGAGCTTAAAAGTCAACAAAGTATGCTCATTTTTGGGAGTCCTGAGGGTGAGGCCAAGAGTGATGACACATCAGACGTATAAGGCTCAATCTCGTAATCATTACAGGACTAACAAGGACTCTCGATCCTAAAGTCATTAAATATGGCATGGACGCCAAAATGAAACAAGTATATATCTAGTGAATTAATGTAAAGGTAGGCCCTACCACTAAATTACAACACTTCTAATGCAGCAATGACGGTTCTGTGTCGTAGTTCGGTGGATCCATCCTATGGCAAAGTGGAAAAGACAACGAGATGTAGAAAGTGGAGGTCTATTAAGAACAAAATATCAATATAGCATAGAAAAACATCAGAGATAATTTCAGATAATAATCCTCCTCGAAGGGGCAACCTCCTTTTACCCAACTTAAATGTTCAAGTACAAGATGATTCAAGATGAAAATGTCTCCTTGGTATATATAGGAGACTAGGAGGTATAATTACAACTAATGGCCTAAAGTCGACATAAATAAAATAACATTACTAATATAATATGCCCCAATTAAGG
>SNQJ01S0024190.1:129006-140236 GCA_010110895.2 Picea sitchensis | reverse complement strand
CCAATGCTGACCTGCATTCACTAAAGACAAACAAAGAACTCCACATGCATTTGATCTATGAACTAACGGGTTAGAGATTTAATCAATCATACAATCAATATTCCAATAATGACAATCTCATATGGTGGGATGGGAAAATCAATTATTTTATTAACTTCACAATGATACCTTACAATGATAAATTCGGCTACTGCTCCTCGATCCTAGTCCTGGGCTCTTCTTCCACTGTCTTCCAAATTCTTTTCTCTATACTTCTCTTTGCACAAGGATGGATAAAGGTTGGGACAAAGGGAATTCTCAATCGGGTATAGTTTATTTACTATGATTCTCCTCCTTTCAAATGGGACCCCTAACCATTCTTTTATAGGCTAGAAGAAGCTAGGTATTTGGTCAAGTGACTAGCCATGCATGACCGAAAGGTTTAGTTAACTTACCCAAAGTTGTGTGTTCCATCAACAACTTTCCTTTTTCCATGCTTTTGTAGGTACACATGGGCTATCTTGGGTCAGCTAGCATGTACACATGTGCAGTAATGAATCAGGGCATGTGGGCCTTTATAAAAGGGTTTTTTAAGAAGAGTTGTTCAACAGTGTTTTGGCAAAGAAGGAATCTGAGTTGGCCTAATGCCAGGTAAGCATGTATGGTGCAAATTAGGGTTATAACAATATTGAACATATATAGGTGTCTCAGGTAACCAAAGGATATCTAAGTTGAGTTTCATAAGGAAGGTGAATAAAATAAGGTTTGAATTCAATGGAGGATAAATTATTTTGATGATGCTTTCTAAGGTATGTTATTTATAGGTCATCTCACCATTTTCGCAATAACATTTTTTCTATAATGATTCAGACCATGAAATTGATATTCCATTGAGGAAACATATCCAAGTATATTTGGTAATAAATTATTCTTGTGGTTCTTTGTGTTTTTGGAGTTACACTTTGTGGAAAATAGGGTTTGTGGCTAGCCCTGAAACTAGTCTAAAAAAGGTGTTTCGGGTAAAAACGTCATAATGTATTCATAACATATCCAAATTTAGTAATAAAAATGTTTTGGTTATAGTACAGTCTATAGTATTCTGTGTAACATTTTTAGATTGATTCAACAAATATTCCATGCGGGGCACACTCTACAATGTCGATCTCTAGAATAATCCAGAATTTAGCAAGGTATGCTATTTTTTCTATAACTCCTTTTCTAAGAGGTTTCAAGTAGTTTCATATGGAGGAATTGCATAAAACACACTGAACAACATTGTGTATCAGTTTCGGAACTTTATTCATTATAGGTACATAGTTATGATTATTTCAAGTTAGGGTTGTTGACTAATCCAAAACTAGTCATGTGAGACTAAAGAAAGGTTTGATGAAAATGCTAGTCTCTTGTTTTTAAATTTAAGGAAGGTTTGTAGGTATGTGATGATATACACCAGGTCTATTAAAAATTTACAAATCATATTTGGATGATGAAATTGATGAGGGCATTTGGTTGAGGTACATGTCGGGTACATGGTTGAGACAAGTAGTTGATGAGTTGGCACATACATATTGATGAGTCATAGTTGATGAGTAGTTGATACATGATTGGTACATACTTCGTACATGGTTGGAGGCACTTTTTAGTAGTATTGTTGACACATGGTTTATGGATGATGTAGCATACTTTTATTATTATGATTTGTTGGTGATGATTATGAGTTGTTGTGTTATGCTTGGTTGATGCACATCTTTGAGAGTTGTCTTGGTGAGAAGATATGATTTGGTTGATAATATTGATGATACAGGTTGTTGTGATACATTGTTTGTACAAGTTGTTGTGATAGGTTATTTGTATAGGTTTGGTGCATGGTTGATGCACTTGTTCATGGTACAGGTTGAGTTACAGGTTGGTGCATGGTTGATGCACTTGTTTATGGCACAGGTTGATTATAGGTTGTTTGGTACAGGTTGGTGCATGGTTGATGCACTTGTCTATGGTACAAGTTGATTACAGGTTGAGGTACAAGTTGATGCATGGTTGATGCATGCTTTAGGTTATTGGTACAGGTTATTTGGTGTAGGTTGATTGGTACAGGTTTACAGTAGTATATCTCACAGTGATAGTGTGATAGTGGTTCCATCATTCTACTTATACTTCAGGATGGTTGGACGGGGCAAGGATAGGTGGTTGTAGCTAGATAACATAGGGGGTTGTAGCCTCCTTTTGGTTGTAGCCAGAGAATTGGGGAGTTGGAGCTTCCCTCGGGTTGTAGTCTGAGAATATAGGGGGTTGGAGCCTCCTTCTAGTTGCAGCTAGAAAACAAAGGAAGTTGGTTCTTACAATGAATGTAATTCTTCAAGACATATAAGAAAAATCATTATGTCGTTTTCTCTTGCTTTGGGTTTCCACGTAAAACACTGGTGTATTGTGTATGTGTATGATTGTTCATTTGTACATTGCTTATTTACTCTGCAGTTATTGGATGATAATGATACATTGATATAACACTTGGATTATATGGTTAAAAAGGATTAGGTTTCTCTATTACTGATTCACCCCCCCTCTCAGTAATCCAACATGGATCGCGTGTCAAATGGAGTGTCAGATCGTGTACCAGATGGGGTGTTGGATGAAGTACCGGATGAGGTACCATATGGAGGATCAGACCGCAATTTCGCCCTGTTACACATAGGTCATGCATTAAATCCTTATAAACATCAAAATGAACTAAATTTAGCTCAAAATCATTATAAAACATCAATTACACATACCTGATATGAATCAATTATGAATAAATATAAAATCCTTTGAAAACTCCTTCAAAATGGCCAATATTATATATAATATCAGTGAAAAAAGGATTCAACCATTGCAATAAAACAATTAAAATATGAACCCAACATTACCCCCACACCTAAGGATTTGTAGGTCCCACTACAAACAAAAATGAATCACCCTGTCATGACTAGACTTGTGAAGGAGGGGGTGGATTAGCTTTAGACACTTCTCCCTCTTTTCCTGTAGACTTTGTCTTGAGAATATTACGATGTTTCAATTGTGTCTGGAGGCTATGATTGGTATTGGTAGTTTGATCAAACATTCATTGGAGAGAATTCACTTTCGCTTGCAATACTGCATTATCATGATGGAAATGCCTATCCATAGTATTTAACTCTTCTAACTGTTTAAGAAACTGAGCATTTTCTTGTTGTAATTTTTCAATAATTGGGGTATGATTAGATGTTTCAGAAGAGGGATTCAATCCCTTGATGGATGTAGAGGGTCTATCATCTTTGGAAGATGATGTAGGCATCTTCGAGGTAGGAGTAACAAAGTTCTTGTGAGAGGGAATAGGTGCATATTTCACTTATCTATCAGGTTCAAACTCTTCTGCAGAAGCCACCCTGATTATTTTATGGGGGATTTCATGATCGAAAGACACTTGGATAGGATCTGAAGTTCTTGGGGGTTTTACATTAGGCATTCCACTTGCACTTTGGGTACTTCTTCCAAAACATTCCCCTTTGAAACGATTGGCTCATCTTCTATTCATAGGGGATAAAGGGAAATCTTGTTAAATTGCATCTTGTAACATCTTGGGTTGAGGATCAATAGGCGTTGAGGGAATTGGATAATTATCAATAGGATTTTTTAGTTATCTTGCCTGATGAGGCTGCAGCGGAATCAACATTTTGCTTGGTCTTTTTTTCAGAAAAAGATATAGTTTGAGTGGGAGGGTTTGGAGTCTTTGGATAATGAGACTTAGATGGAGTAACAGTCCCTAAATCAATTGATATCTTATTGGTCTTGACTGTGAGATGGGGGTTTGAAAATTGATAGAGGAATTCATACCATGTCTTGCCCTGTTTTGTCAACTCAGTGATGACAAACAATTTGATGAGGCCATGGTGGAATAGACTATTGTGAGGATTGGCCACATTCTTTCGTACTTGGGAAGACATTTTCTCAAGACTTTTCAAGAAATAGAAAGGAAAAATCAAGGTCTTATTAAATTGGAAATGAGTTAACAAACGAAAATGGAAAGCTTTGAAGATAGAGTATCCACCTTCACAAGTGATAATTCGTGTAATGAAAATCAGAGGATTAATTGTCTCATCCTTAATCCATTCTTTGGAGTACCGTTTAGCTCCAAAAACATTATGAAACACAGGCTTGAAAACTCTATTGTATCTTGTTCATGGCAGTTGATGGTGTTTAAATCAACGATATCCAACCTGTGGAAATTTTTTGGTTGAGGCAATTGAATCCATAGAGACCAAGAAGGCCAGAGACCCTATGCGTGTGTTGATGGGCGAAAATGACCACTCGTCAACTGGAGGAGTGAATCCGGTCTGGGGTTGTCTACTTAACCCAAGCCGTTTGGATTAATCCACTCCGACGGGTTTAGCGGCTCCATTGGCCGATCTAAGTCCTAAGAAAGTGAAAGACAAAACTAAAAAAAAAGATAAAATAACTTAATGAAAAAAACTCGCTAAAAAAACTATATACAAGCCTAATATATACTTAAAGTTTGCTAACTAATATTTATAAAATAGCTCTACTTATTATATGTACAATGTATCCAAATGATTATATCTCTAATATATGTATAACATTTACATAATGCAAATTTTAATCTAAATCTGCGAAACTCAAATATGGATTGATTTATGACAGCAAAACTATCATTCAGTCTTTTTTATTTTCTTATAACTTTTATAAACAAGAAATGAAATAACAACTGTCTAATTGAAAAACAAAGATAACAAACAATACAATGTATTTAGACTACAGGAAATTCCTATATTAATTAAACTAATGAAATAAAATGAGGGAACTAACCTGTAATCACATCTCCCATTTGTCCTGCATACAGTATCTAATTTCATTGTTTGATGAGGTAAATCGCAACAGATCTTACAAACGCTTCTCGTAAATGTGAAGCAACAGTGATTGAATGCTAATGACAGAACATATAAGAGAAGTAGTGACAACAATTCTATGATTTCACAAAAAGTCACATTGAGATAAATCCGACTGTGAATTTTTTTATATAAATGTTCAATGAATAAAGAAGATTAATCTTCTAATCTCAAATTTGAACAGAGTAATTACTGTATGTAATATAAGGGACATAAAACACGGACATAATATAAATTTCATCACATCAATATGTAATAAACCATGATATCTAAAGTAGTCACAATTTAATTACAAATCAAAATGACCAAAACTTGAATAAAAATACGATATATCGAAGCTAAAGCTGTACCAATATCAACTTCCATTCAAGTCTGTCAATCATAAATCCATAGATTTTTCTCCAAGGCAGCGATGGGTTTTAGTTTACAAAACAACACAGTTATATAGGTTATAGGATCAAAATGTTTCCTGTGGATATCATCTAATTTGTTCCAAAAATTGTGGGGGATGCAACCTCCCAGATTCTACTTGATATCAAAACTAACAGCCTATTCTAAAACAACATAAAAAATAACATACTGAGAGATGCCATCAGTGGTTCAAATCTCCTTTAGAAATCGTAGGTTCCTCAAAACACATAAGAATAAAATATTTCAGATGCATTTTCAGTTATTAAAACAAGTAATTCGAATTTTAGTAACTAGCTACAGAATCTCACGATTCTGTAGCTAGTTATAATTATAACTAGAATCATATTTTATTGAATAAATCAAAACAGACTAGAGGTAATCTGTGCAAACAAATCATGTATTCTAATTTAAAAAAGACAGAATCATCCTAACCTTATATTTTAACAATCATACCTTAGATTAAGGGATTCAACTTAATCAAGCAATCTTTGAATTCACAATGGCAGTCGTTGCTTCCACATTCTTAAAAACAAAAGACCCTGTGGTTTTTTGTTGTTTATCTTTGGTTTGAGCTACGAATTGTAGTCTTCCATTCTCTTTCGTTAGCAAATTCACCTGGTCTTCCAAGGATTTTAGCCGAGACTGAAGTAAAGGCACGTCCTTGTAATACCTATCGATCCACGATCGACATTTGTTACATGGCGGCTGAATAGACTGTGTATTAGAAGTGATAGTATTAACAGGTGGGGAATTTTCCATTTGACCTGTAGGTTCACTACTGAGTTTGATTCCAGGGAAATCAGGATTGTCTTTAAGACACGGTGGAAGGTTTGTAACATAATCATACAAATATGGATATTCTTCAGTTAAAAATCTTTCAATTTCCGAATTAGAATCTTAGCTTAACACAATTGCATTTTTGTCTGCCCAGGGCTTAGGTTTATTTCGGGCACATTGTGAAACCCAAAGAGCGGATCTTTTACTCTTATAATTGATATCAACATTTCCTTTACACTTTTTCTTTGAGGATTTTTTAACAGACTTAACACCACCTTTGGGATACGAATCTGGTAGAGTGTCGGGTTGGGTAGTGTTAGGATAGGTCGAGGGTTCCACATTAGAAATAGGATCATAGGGAAAGAGAGAAGGAGGATAGATGGTAGGCTCAACGAGGGTTTATGTGATGACAGACTTGTCAACCTGTCCTATTTCACTGCTAACAAAACCATTTCTTAATAGGAAGGCATCCCAAAAATCATCGTTTAATTTTAACTGATGTATAATAATAATCTTAATCAAACAATGATGGAACAGGATGGAATCAGATTTCTTCCTTTTAAAACACTTTTCCATTTTGTATAGACTTCAAAGGAGAAAATAGGGCATGTTCAGGGGGAAGTCAATAAAACTCATGAGCAACCACAAGTGATCTAAGAAAACCAAACCATATCTCCCCTCACAAGTAACGAACTGTTTCACAATAACTAACAGATCATCCCATCTAGGTTTTAGAGCTGAAACAGGCATACCTCGATCACAACTGGTAATCCTCCTTGAGGTGAACAACAATGACCAGGGAACCTCTTCAACCTTTGAGTTTTTAAACCACTTTTGTCCCACCTATGGTAGACCGGTGGCTTGGCTAATAAAATATTCGTTTAACTCAAGATGGGCGTCTCCTATTTTAGCTCTGCAACCATCGAACATTAATGCAAATTCTTGAGCAACTGTTAAATTAAAACCCTCGAAATTTTCACCAAACACACGTCAGTCATTCCTCTCTAAGTATTCTCTAGCATTATCAAATGATAACAATGTCTGGACACCGTTGGGCTCAATCCTTACCACAGGAGCCATGGCTAATAGCAAGGAACCAACACGGGATTCGATGGTAGGGTTTGACAGAATACGCATAGAGCCATTGCCCTGAGCTTCCCCAAGGTAATGCAAAGACAACTCAAAATGGTAGGCGTGAGTGTTAATTGCTATGCGTGTGAGAAAAGGCATGTAGATCGAGGCCATGTAAAAACATAATACCACACTGTACTTGGAATGACACCTCGACATAATGGTACACACAAAGATCATAACAGTTGAAAGCAATCATATGCATATCCACGATTTGATCACAAAATCAATATGTCAAATAAACAATTGAATCAAAGATTTTATAAATTAAAACCCCATTAACATTATTCGAATGCTAAATGGGTGGTGGTTTAATACGCATGTAACCAAGGTGTGTTCGAGACCAAGGGGTTATAACCATGGAAACAACCATGTTCATAACAAAATAAGACAAATCGACGATAAACCATATGAACATTAACCCTCTGATGAAATCAAACATGAATTCCAGCTGTGAGTTTTCATGCTCACAGTCATGAAAACAAAATCAAAAAGCAGGCACGTAGAAAGCGATGAACAACTAGCGTTGTTTAATGAAAAAGATTGTGACGAGTGATGAGAATTTAAAAACCCTGTGTAGGCAGCTTGTAAAAATAGAGATTAATATGGCTGCCAACAATGGCAACACATTGGTAGAAGTAGTTATCTCTTCCAAACAAACGAGTCTAGATTAGGATAATCAGAAAAAACTTCAAATCGAAAACAACTAAGAAACTGTTTCAACATCATTGTCAATTATAAAACATTCCACTTTCAGATTGCTTGTTATTTTAAAAGATGAAAACTGATGACAATCTCAACAAAAGAGTGTCACGATGTTAAGGTTAAAATCTTCAATACTGTTGACAGAGCCACTGCTGCCAGCAGGCGTCCATAGCCTTGACATGGATGCCATTTAACCCACTCTGATATCTATATCCTTCCAAGAAGTTCCAGATCATAACAAAGGACATTTAAGGTCAAAAGATTCCATATCTAAGAATTTTCATATACCTGACATTGCTTCACTGCCAGCGGGCCTGTTTAGTACCCCGACGAAGTTATCTTGGCATCATGCATGCATTTACCCATTGCCAACAGACCTGTTCAATATCCTGGCGGGTTTACAAGCACTTCCCATAGCTCTCTGAAGGTTTATTTAGTTTTAAAGATATTTAATAGAGCGGGGTGGCACTGAAAATCCTGATTTTTTGAAAGTATTTTAGTAAATTACAGACCTTGAGGAAAAAAAATTTAACTGTCCTTCATTAAGATCTAGAGATAGTTTGTTAATAAACCGACTTTCGATGGCGGGGAGACATCTTTGAGTTGTTCTCTTAAGGAATAGGGACAACGTAAGAAGAATTTTTTATGGATGATCGTGAATAGCTTCAGTTACAGATTGAAATCAAGAAACACTTTTCAAACAACAAGCTTTCTTTAACATGGCTATGAACTTCAGAGAAATATCATAATTGATGTTTTAACAATCTTCAGTAGTTATTTCAGAGGGGAAATTTTTTTGTTCTCTTTGTCTGAAACAGTTCATGGTGCAGGTATGTGTGTCTAAAAATAAAAACTGATAAGCATAAGGGAAGAATCAAAGCAAAACAGCAAAGAAAAACAAAAGGAAAGAAAAACAAAAATATTTACACAGTGTACATGGGAGTGTCATCAGGTGAAATACCTTTTTAGAGCTTGGCCATTCATTGGATAGGTGTCTGGCTGTCCCTCTAAATTCTGTAATCAGAAGGAGATGGGACCCAATTTCTCAACAATCAAGAATGGTCCTAGCCACAAGTTCCGAAACTTTGTATGCTCTCCTTTTCTCTCATGCGGTTTGTCCCATTTTAGGACAAGGTCACCTACCTCGAAATTTCTGTCAGAGATAGAATTGGAATCAAACCAGCTTTTAACAACGAGTTGATGTTGATCCAATTTATGTTTCGCTTGAGCCCTCATTTCTTCTAATTTTAACAAAGCGTTAATTCGATTCTCCAAAGGGGGACAGTCCTCTTCTTGTATTTTCTGCGATAGCTGCAGAGAGGGAAGGAGGATATGTGGAGGAAGAATTGTCTCTCTGTCGTAAATGAGAAAGAAAGGTGAGTTACCCACAGGATTTTTTGGAGTCACTCTATCAGCCCAGATCGCGTTTAACAGTGCATTATGCCAATTTTTATGGTTTTCAGAGACCGTTCTCTTGATAATTTTGATCAGATTTTTATTAGTTGATTCTACCAATCCATTGCCTTGAGGGTAATAGCTGGCAGAATATTTTAGTTTAATTCCTTTTTCTATAGCAAAATCACTCATCTCAAGAGACGAAAAATAGGAAGCGTTATCAAATACCAGGCAGTGAGGGATACCAAAACGAGTAATAATATTTGAATTCAAAAAAGTTATTACGTGATTGGTATTTACAACTTTAATGGGGAAGCTTCGGACCACCTGGTGAAGTAATCCATGGCTGTTATGATAAACTTATGTTGCTGTGAGGATGGTGGATTAATTGGACCTATAATATCTAGACCCCACTGCTGAAAAGGGGAGTCTACTGAAACAGGTTGCAAAGGGAAGGCTGATTTCTGTATTCGTCCGGATGCTTTCTGACAAATTACACACTTGTGACACAAAGCATGAGCATATTTAAAAAGTGTGGGCCAGTAGTAACCTTCTCTTAATACTCTATGGGCAGTGGTATCTCCACCAAAATGCCCACCAGCTTCTCCTGTGTGCAATTCCAATAAGACCTTTTTTACTTCATCTTTCTCAAGACAACACATTAGTACTCCATCAAAATTTTGACGAAACAAAATACCATTAATCAGCTGAAAAGAAGCATACTTTAATCTTAGCACTCTTCTTTTTGTGGGATCCAGGTGACGGGGAGCTGACCCATGTTCAAGACAAAATTTTATATCATCATATCAGGGACTAACAAGGTTTTGTGCACAGCAGATTAAATTTTGGTAGTGTTGTCATGGATTTGACATATCATTTTCCTCTTGTGGTCCTGCATCTGAGTCAGCAACTAACTTGCATAACCCTTGACCTCTCACTATTTTTGCTGGGGTGATTTCTATGTCATACATTTGCAAGGATGTGACCTAGTTTGCCCTTTTTTTGCCTAGTTCTTTCTGTACTAACAGATTTCTGATAGCTGGGTAAGGGACAATGATTTTCGTCCTAGATTTCAAAAGATAAGACTGAAAGTGCTTTACTTCTTTAAAAACAACATAGGCTTGCTGATATACTACTAGGTAATTAAGTTCTTCCCCTTTGAAGGCTGAGCTCATAAAGGCAATTGGGACTTCATTGTTTTCAGCGTCCTTTTGAGTTAGGACAGTGGTGTAAGAGCGGTCAGAAGCGAATGTGTAGAGAGTAAAGTCTTGCGAAAAGTCAGGGCTCATTAGAGAAGGGGCATCTGTTATGGCCTTTTTTATTGAATTAAAAGCCTGGTTTTCTAAAGGTCTCCAATGGTATTGTGTGTCCTTTTTATTATGTTTTGTAATGGTCTCACCATTTCTGAAAAGCTGGAGACGAATCTCCTGACAAAGTTTATCTGACCTAAGAAAGATTGCATAGAATTTTTTGATGAGGGAGGGGGAAGTTTCGAAATGACTTCAGTTCTTTCAAGGTTGATAATCATCCCTTTTCTTGATACAATAAATCCTAAGAGCTTACCTTGTTCTACTGCGAAAATAGATTTTTTAGGATTCAAAGAAATGTCATACTTACGACATCGTTGTAGAACAGATCTTAAATGAGCTAGATGATCTCCTTTGTTTTCCGAGAAGACAGTAACGTCATCTAGGTAAAATACGAAAGATTGATTGATTAAGCCTCAGAAAGTGATGTCCATCGCTCTCTGGAAAGTGGCACCAACATTTATGATTCCAAAGGGCATATTCCTATAAGCGTAGGTGCCCCATGGAGTGAGGAAGGTGGTTTTAAGTTGATTTGGAGGGGACACCAGGACTTGGTTATACCCTGAAAAATCATCCAATAAGGATAATCTTTCAGAACCAGAT
>SNQJ01S0024190.1:116943-128964 GCA_010110895.2 Picea sitchensis | reverse complement strand
CCATGGGTGGGACAGGGTAGTTGTCTTTATCAGACGCTCGATTAAGATTTCGAAAATCGACACATAGTTGGATTTCACTACTCTTCTTCCGGACAGGGACAAGATTAGAGACCCATTGTGTGTGCCTAACTGGGAAGATTATCTTAGCGTTTAGGAGTTTATTTAATTCCTTCTTGACAGTTGGTTCGAGTTTTGGATGCATTTTCCTTAACTTTTGTTGAAAAGGTTGGGTTTGGGGTTTCATAGGAATAACGTGTTGCGTTATGTTAGGATCAAAGGTTTTTAGGTCATTGTACGTCCAAGCAAAAACATCTTTGAATTCCTTAAACAGTTTAATAAACGCTTCTTTTTCTTGTTCAGAACATCCCACCCCTAAATTAATGCACTGTGGATTGTCTTTAGTTCCCAAGTTTACATTTTCATACATTAAAGAGGAACTATTCATTTTACAGTTCACTGATTTTTTGAACTTGTCATGAAGATCATAAAAAATTTCTAATCTAACTACAGATTTCGGGATAGAATTTACCATGTCTGATGAAGATTCAGGAGATCTTGGATCTGGTATTACTATAAAGTCATGAAGATTTTCGTCATGAGTACCTTCGTTGATTACTACGCCCTGGAAAGTTTCTTCCATATGTAGGAAACTTATAATTTGTTGATCGTCATCGAAGACTCTCCAATTCATGATGTTGTCGAGGATGGATGGTCTAATCAACAATTCGACGGAGAATGCATTCGGAGATAAGCCTTCTGCAGGGAAAAGTTTCAAAGCTACATTAGCTAATAAGTCATCTTTTGAATTATTCAATCTAGGAATATAATTTATGTTAAATGCAGAAAACTTATTCATCAAATTCCATACCTCAGATTGGTAGCTTTTAAGGTGCAGAGATAAACAGTGGATAGAATTTTTTACCTGTCTAACCACAATTTTTGAATCACCAAATACAGTCAAATTTTGAACATTCATATCTAATGCTTTCCTAAGGCCTTGCAATAAAGCCTCATATTTTGCTATGTTGTTTGTACATTCAAACTCTAACCTGCACGCAATCAAGGTTTTGTTACCTGCTGGATCAATAATCACGCAGCCTGTACCAGCTCCTTTCTTGGATTTCGACCCGTCAAAGTAAAGAGACCATATTTTATTTTTTTCGGGTGCATGTTACCATTGGGTAGAAGCTTCTAGTTGCATTTATGTCAAAATTTCAGACTGTTGTTCCGGGTTAGTGATAGCGGAAGTTTTGAACATGAAATTGCTGAAAAAGGTATCCATCCCTTGTATTTTGGGTGAATCAGCAGAAGGTGTGAATGACTCATTGGGATCATTTAAATCTATCACTGTGAACTTTAGGTAACGTTCATGATTTACCTTGATTCTGTTGGGATTTCCATTCTCGAGCAGCCACAAGTGGGACCAATCTGTCGAAAAATAGTTGTGTAGTTGTTCTAACTAGTCTTTGCTTAAAAAAAAAACATAAACTTCTGGGATATCTACAACAATAATATCAATCACTTGATGAACTTTAGGGTTATACGACAATCTTATAAGCACATTTCTCAATTCTCCTATAACTTTAACACTAGTTCGATCAAGTTGGATGATCTTCAAGGTGGATGGTTGAACTTTAGAATTAATCTTTTGACACACAGACCATGGAATTACGTTAGATGATGTTCCTGAATCTACCATACAGTTGTGCACGTTCCTATTGAAGATTTCAAAAGTTAACAAAAATGGAGGGACATTTCTGCGAGTACTAATGGTGGAAGCTTGTTGCTTTTTACTTGTGGCATGTAAAACTAATTTATCTACATTTGTTACATTATTTATAGGAAGGTCTCTTTTCTCGTGAGAATCAAAAGTAGTCTTGGCGGAGGCCTTCTGAGGAACTTTGGGGTTGTTCTGAAAACCTTTGTTACTACTTGGATTGCCATTTTTGTTGTTCTTTGCAATATTCTGTAGCATTTTCTGTAGAAGAAAAGGGAATTTTAATAATTCATAAACATAAATATTATCCCTTAGCTTCTTTAGATCTTCAACGAAATCATAATCTAAGCTTGGGTTTACATAATTCTGTTTAGTCTCGGTTGATTTAGACTGTTTTGGGGGCAAAGTCGTAGTGATTTCAGAAGAAGGCTTGTTTGTTGTCTTACTCCTAGTATTGTAAAGATGTACTGTTTCGAAATTAGCTTGGAAAATACTATCCGAGAAATGTCCAAAAATGTTCAAAGAGGATTCATCTTCTTCTATTGTCTCTTGTTCAGCTACTTCCTCGGGGATCTTAGGAGGCATCAAGTTATCCTTTGCTTCTAGAATTGTTTGACTAGCGAATTGCAGGCTTTCTAGATTTAGGCCTTCATTATTTGAATTAGGTCGGTTGGTGGGAAACGGCTTCCTAAATGGGGGTTTGTAAGGCCCTTTGCTTGAAGAAGCTTCTTCAACCATCCTTTTCAAATCTATAACTTGACTGGATAATTTTTGAACGACTTTATGTAAGTTTTCTAAATCTGAGCTTTCAGGTTGGGCTTTGTTTTGGGAAGGTCTAGGGAGGATTTCGATTTTCTTTTTGAAAGATGAACTAGTCTCTAATTCGTTGCTAGTAGTGTATTTTAAGATGAGGATGTCTTTCTCGATCTAACTGGCCTCTTCGAAGGCTTCTAACAACGTGGCTTTCTTAGATCTCTTTACCCAAATGGCTATGATTTGATGTAAATATTTTGTATAATATGCTATGATAAGATTATTGGCAGGCATCGAATTTGTAGGGATTCAGTTCTTTAGTGTTAATAACCTTTGATTAAAGTCTTTTATCTTCTCTTTGGGGTTCATTCTTAAACTACAAAGCTCCATGACTAGAACTTTTGGGGACTTGTCATCTTCGAACTTCTCAAGAAAATAGGATTCAAACTTCTCCCATGACATGATGGTGTGGGGTTGTTGGGAAAAGTACCAGGTAGAGGCATTTCCCTCAAAGGTGTAGGGAAATAATATACAGACTACGTCTTCGTGCTCGACACTACGGAGTCTAATGGCTAACATAAACTTTTTGATGTGATCTTCGACGATATGTTTAACATCTGGGTCAAATTTAGGGATCCATTTCTCTGGGTGTTTGGGTAAGGGATGTTGAGGCCCAGGTATGGCCACTGCATCTTGGTAGAGCCAGGGTCTAGCGGGATTGTTCTGATTGGCCATAGGTGTGGTTGGTGTCGAAGGCTGGGATGAGGAACTTCCTTCGTTAGAGGACTCTTCTCCAGAAGAAGAAGGATATGAAGGAGTTGGTGATGGTGGTATACCAGATCCTCCTGCTGTAGGAGTGCGAAGGCACTGTGTGTTCTTATGAGAGATTGGCGGACAATTTCTTGTATGTCACCACCCATAGGATTTGGAGTTATTGGTTCAACTGTGATCCGTAGATCCTCGTTTGATGTGGTTTTTGTTTGAGGGACAATGTTATCATTTGAATGACTTCTAGTCATTATAGGTGAGCGGATAGGTGGTGGAGGAGTCTTACGACCACCTCGTGCCATTAATAATTTGTAGGCCCTCCTTCTAGCGCCATTTGTTGATGGGAGAAAATGATTGCTCGTCAACTAGAGGAGTGAATCTGGTCCGGGTTGTCTACTTAACCCAATCCGTTTGGATTAATCCACTCCGACGGGTTTAGTGGCTCCATTGGACAATCTATGTCCTAAGAAAGTGAAAGACAAAACTAAAAAAAAAGATAAAATAACTTAATGAAAACCACTCTCTAAAAAAACTATATACAAGCCTAATATATACTTAAAGTTTGCTAACTAATATTTATAAAATAGCTCTACTTATTATATGTACAATGTATCCAAATGATTATATCTCTAATATATGTATAACATTTACAGAATGCAAATTTTAATCTAAATCTATGAAACTCAAATATGGATTGATTTATGACAACAAAACTATCATTCAGTCTTTTTGATTTTTTTATAACTTTTATAAACAAGAAATGAAATAGCAGTTGTCTAATTGAAAAACAAAGATAACAAACAATACAATGTATTTAGACTACAGGAAATTCCTATATTAATTAAACTAATGAAATAAAACGAGGGAACTAACCTGTAATCACATCTCCCATTTGTCCTGCATACAGTTTCTAATTTCGTTGTTTGATGAATGCGAAGCAGCAGTGATTGAATGCTAATGACAGAACATATAAGAGAAGTAGTGACAACAATTCTATGATTTCACAAATGGTCACATTGAGATAAATCCGGTTGTGAAAATTTGTATATAAATGTTCAATGAATAAAGAAGATTAATCTTCTAATCTCAAATTTGAACATAGTAATTACTGTATGTAATATAAGGGACATAAAACACAGACATCATATAAATTTCATCACATCAATTTGTAATAAACCATGATATCTAAAGTAGTCACAATTTAATTACAAATCAAAATGACCAAAACTTGAATAAAAATACAATATATCAAAGCTAAAGTTGTATCAATATCAACTTCCATTCAAGTCTGTCAATCATAAATCCATAGTTTATGCTCCCAGGCAGCGATGGGTTTTAGTTTACAAAACAACACATTTATATAGGTTATAGGATCAAAACGTTTCTTGTGGATATCATCTAATTTGTTCCAAAAAATGTGGGGGATGCAACCTCCCAGATTCTACTTGATATCAAAACTAACAACCTATTCTAAAACAACATAAAAATAGCATGCTGGGAGATGCCATCAGTGGTTCAAATCTCCTTTAGAAATCGTAGGTTCCTGAAAACACATAAGAATAAAAGATATCATATGCATTTTCAGTTATTAAAACAAGTAATTCAAATTGTAGTAACTAGCTACAAAATCTCACAATTTTGTAGCTAGTTATAATTATAACTAGAATCGTATTTGATTGAATCAATCAAAAGAGACTAGAGGTAATATGTGCAAACAAATCATGTATTCTAATTTAAAAAAGATAGAATCATCCTAACCTTATATTTTAACAATCATACCTTAGATTAAGGGATTCAACTTAATCAAGCAATCTTTGAATTCACAATGGCAGTCGCTGCTTCCACGTTCTTAAAAACAATAGACCATGTGGTTTTTTGTTGTTTATATTTGGTTTGAGATACAGATTGTAGTCTTCCATTCTCTTTCGTTAGCAAATTTACTTGGTCTTCCAAGGATTTTAGCCGAGACTAAAGTAAAGGCACATCTTTGTAATACCTATCGATCCACGATCGACATTCATTACATGGTAGCCGAATCGACTATGTATTAGAAATGATAGTATTAACAGGTGGGGAATTTTCCATTTGACCTGTAGGTTCACTACTGAGTTTGATTCCAGGGAAATCGGGATTGTCTTTAAGACACGGTGGAAGGTTTGTAACATAATCATAGGGTTTACCAGAGCAAAGTCCATACGAATATGGATATTCTTCAGTTAAAAATCTTTCAATTTTCGAATCAGAATCTTCGCTTAACACAATTGTGTTTTGGTCTACACAGGGCTTAGGTTTATTTCGGGCACATCAGGAAACTCGACGAGCAACTCTTTTACTCTTATAATTGATATCAACATTGCCTTTACACTTTTTCTTTGAGGATTTTTTAACACACTTTACACTACCTTTGGGATACGAATCTGGTAGAGTGTCGGGTTGGGTAGTGTTAGGATAGGTCGAGGGTTCCACATTAGAAATAGGATCACAGGGAAAGAGTGAAGGAGGAGAGATGGTAGGCTCAACCAGGGTTTCTGTAACAACAGACTTGTCAACCTATCCTATTTCACTGCTAACAAAACCATTTCTTAACAGGAAGGCATCCCAAAAATCATCGTTTAATTTCAACTGATGTATAATAATAATCTTGATTAGACAATGATGGAACATGATGGAATCAGATTTCTACCTTTTAAAACACTTTGCCTTTTTGTATAGACTTCGAAGGAGAAAATAGGGCATGTTTATGGAGAAATCGATAAAACTCATGAGCAACCGCAAGTGATATAAGAAAACCAAACCATATCTCCCCTCACAAGTAACGAACTGTTTCACAATAGCTAACAGATCATGCCATCTAGGTTTTAGAGATGAAATAGGCATACCTCAGTCCCAGCTAGTAATCGTCCTTGAGGTGAACAACAGTGACCAGAGAACCTCTTCAACCTTTGAGTTTTTAAACCACTTTTGTCCCACCGATGGTAGACCAGTGGCTTGGATAATAAAATATTTGTTTAACTCAAGCTGGACGTCTCCTATTTTAGCTCTGCAACCATCGAACGTTAACGCGAATTCTTGATCAATTGTTAAATTAAAACCCTCGAACTTTTCAACAAACACACGCCAACCATTCCTCTCTAAGTCTTCTCTAGCATTATCAAAAGATAACAATGTCTGGACTCCATTGGGCTCAATCCTCACCATAGGAGCCATGGCTAACAACAAGGAATGAACACGGGATTCGATGGTAGGGTTTGACAGAATAAGCACAAAGCCATTTTCCCGAGCTTCCCCAACGCAATGCAAAGACAGCTCAAAATGGTAGGCGGGAGTGTTAATTGCTATGTGTGTAAGAAAAGTCATGTAGATCAAGTCCATGCAAAAACATAATACCACGCTGTACTTAGAATGACACCTCAGCATAATGGTACACACAAAGATCATAACAATTGAAAACAATCATATGCATATCCACGATTTGATCACAAAATCAATATGTCAAATAAACAACTGAATTAAAGATTTTATAAATTAAAACCCCATTAACATTAGTCGAATGTTAAATGGGTGGTGGTTTAATACACATGTAGCCAAGGTGTGTTCAAGACCAAGGGGTTATAACCATGGAAAAAACCATGTTCATAACAAAATAAGACAAATCGACGATAAACCATATGAACATTAACCCTTTGATGAAATAAAACATGAATTCCAGCTGTGAGTTTTCATGCTCACAGTCATGAAAACAAAATCGAAAAGCAGGCACGTAGAAAGCGATGAGCAACAAGTGTTGTTTAATGAAAAAGATTGTGACGAGTGACGAGAATTTAAAAACCCTGTGTAGGAATCTTGTAAAAATAGAGATTAATATGGCTGCCAACAACATGCCATCCTCCCATCGAATCCGAGGGATAATTGCAGTGAAACACCATCGTTGTGGCCCTGCAAACATGCCAAGAATGGTCCCCACCCTTCGCAAAGGAAAATATCCTGACACTCTGCGAATTTGTGAAGGGTCAGGAGCTCGACATATGAGGAAGGATCGTAGTGTTTAGGCATGGTTACATCGTTGATGATGAGCAGAGGGACAAAATTGGGAAAAGTATGAGCACGACACAGCAAGCATGCATGAGTGAAATGGAAATTGGAGCTAACCCTCCAATTTTTAAGGCGCTTAAGGTGGAAAACGGTTGAATTCATGAGAGAATTCATCACACATGATTTCCATGTGTGACTATGATTGCACCGAATTCAAATTTCAAAGGGTGTCCTTTCGAGGAAATCATAATCATATGAGAATTAGATCAATGTCCAAGTCTTTGACATGGACATTTGATCATAAAAATGCATTAGAAATTGTATAATTTAATTGTCAAATGTAAATTTGAACAATATGCCATTTAATCCATCTTATCTTACCAATGAGAAGGAAGGTCAATTCAAATGATCAGTGTTTTACCTACAATCGTGGTCACTTACAGTGTGTGTACACCTCATTCGATCCTCCATATGCCGCGTCAGCCAGTCGTCTATATGGAACCCCATATGGTCTTCCAAATGGCACTCCAGATGGTACTCCTGTACAAATGTAATTTGTTCATATTGCAATGGATGTTTACCCATAGCACATAGCTTGGGTAGTTGTGATAGTCATGGTGAACAAGAGAATCGATAGGATAAGTGTGAATAGAGTGATCCACTGTTTAATTTCCTTGTAATCGTTCTTGTACACTAAAAACAATGTGTTCCTCTATTCATAGGCGTCTGACACAAATATGTAGTGAATATTTTAACAGTCTATAATTGACACAAAGAACCAGTTAAGTGGTTTGTCGAGAAATGTACAACAGTATTATAACACACAATTATGTAAGTGGTATATAATTTAGCATTTCGATAAAAAAATAACTGTTGATATAATAGCCCATATCATGAAAACAATATATAGATATTTTACAAAGATTCTACTTCTTCTTATCATGGATTATAGATAGGTAGTATTTATCATTTGTCAGCTCACAAAACCCCTCCCCCACTCCCAAGTATTGTGACACCTCACAATAAAAAATATAGGGAACTAGTCAATTCTCCCAATAGCCTAATATTTACATCTTGTTAAGTGTAGAGATAAATTTCACATATCAGACTGACGGGACGGTTAGAATATGGTCGCACCTATAGGATAGAATATCATACATATAGTTAAGAAGATTTAGGCGAGAGAGTCTTAAGATAGTCTTAAATTTAGTTCCCAGTGGAAGATTTATGGATTTCATTGACCTTAGCTTAACCATACATATTTCTTGTCAACTTTGTATACAAGTAATGGCATACATCAAGACAAGTTTAATATTTAATAATTTTATTTATTATTTTTTTGTCAGAATATCATCCTCGCTAGGTAGAATTCCCTGCTTCCAGCAAGCCTATTTATTACCCTGATGAGGTTACCTAGTCATACCATAAGCCGGTACCCACTTCCAATAGACCTGTTCAGTATCCCAACAGGTTAGCCTCTTACACCCTCAAATACTGGTCCACCATATTTTAATATTTTAATATAAAGATTTCTTTGTGCAAGAATATCGGGAGACAGGTCTGAAAAACTTTTCTCTTTTTTTTTAGATTGGGATGGTATTTATGCTACAGGATGACTCTCCTTTCTATATTCCTTAGAGATTGTCTTGATGTAAGGGGTACTTAAGCGGATGTAGCCTATCTAAAGATATGGTATAATCAATCATTTTTATTGTGTAGTGGATGGTAGCATTGGGAAAGAACAGAAAGGTATCTTTAGGCACAACTCACTTTCTTATTTTTTTTTTAAGTTATTGTGATGTTTCCATGGCTAACCACTAATCAGACCTCCTTGTTACTCTTTAATAAAGATACTTTATTCACTTACTTAGGGTTCTTGGGAAAATTGTATGAGTAACCTTTAAGTTTGATAGTCAAGGTATCACTTCCTTATATCCTCTAGTGGTGGAGGTTAAGATAAATTGCCATTAAATATGCTTTGAGAAAAAGAAGATGCAAATCTTTGCAAAAATACAACTAATTATAGCAAGTCATTATTCAATTAGTGCTTAGTAGACAACAAGGTTCAAATATAACAATATTTTTGAAGGAAAATACTTCCTTTTTGTCTCCTTGAAATTGTCTACTCTCTGTGATATAAATATCTGTAGAAATCTCTAGAATTGACTATTAACATACTTCAAATTATTTACATATGTACAGTCGAAAATTCAGAAAACGTTTCAAGAACAGGGGGAAACTTCTCCTTCTACTAAGTCCAATGCCTTGTTAGATAACATGACCTGTAGAAACTATTCTTTGGAAAGGGGTATGAGATAAAGTTTGAGTCGGCGTCCATTCACTACAAAAGAGACGTGTCCATCATCAATTGTTTTGATCTTAACAACCCCATTACTATCAACACAGTCTTCAACGATTTGGTCAACGAAAGGGGTCAAGTAATTGTCTTTAGGACAAGCGTTGTTTATGTCCCTATAATCTACACAAACGTAGATGGTACCTTATTTCTTATTCACCGGAACTAGATTGGATACCCAATTATTCAAAGCCATGGGATAGACAAATCCAGCTTTAAGAAGTTTCTCAACCTCATGCTTGATAGAAGTAGCTTTGTGTGGGTGTACTGGGAAAAGTCTCTGCTGAACGGGTTTAGCGTACGAGTATGTCTTAATTTTGTGCACAAAGAAATCAGGATCAATACTTGGCATCTCTTTGTAACTCCAGGTGAAAACATCGCGAAATTATTGGAAAAGGGATTTATACATGTGGACCTCATCAGTAGAACATGAGGCCCCGATATGAACATTCCCCACAACTCTAGGTTTAATGGAAATGTCGAGAGGGATGGTAGGCAAAATGTTGCTCAAGTTCCCTTTGTACAAAATATCAAGCATTGACTCAGGAACAGACGAAACAACAACAACGGTCAACAGAGTCGAAATCCGTTGATAACTCTCTATGGTGTAACGTTCTAGAAAGAGAATGGAGTGGTGATGCCCATCATCCCAAGGAGTATCTTCCATAGACATCACCGACATGATCATCTCATCAGTAGGAAAGATCACGTAAAATAGGTTAGGAGATGAATCACAAAGAGAAGGAGAGGAGGGGGTTATCGAATGAATATCTTGGTAAGAGGATTCAACCAGACTTAAAGGCATCTTGTTTCTATAATTAGGGAAATCATCAGGGCTAGGTACTACCCATGGGTCATACGATGCAGGGGTTTCATGAATGGTGGTGGATATCATGTTAATAGAGGCAACAAGAAGACAGAGAATATCGGGTGGTGGGATTGGAAAAGTACCCATCAAAATTCAATCTTTCAAAAGACCCACTCCAACATTCTCGTAACCATGGGGTGTCTTCTATATTAAGGGAATGTTTCTAGTATGGGAATCAAGATTAAAGAAGGCCAGTTGGTCAACAATAACGACCTTTCCTTGGTGTGGGAAGTGTACCACACAGAAAAGAGTAGACACAACTACATGCATCGAATCAATCTAGTTACGACCAAGTAAAAGGTTATAATCAATAGGTGCATCAAATACCTTAACATCTACAATGACCTATTCAACTTCCAACGTAATAGATAATAAGGGAAGAACACTGTAGGGTTTAAATCTTGTACTATTGAAGGCCTTAAGTGTATTGTGTTATTCGGTGAGGGTGTAAGGTCTATCCAAACAGAGCCTTATAAAACATAAATTTAAATATAGAAATGCTATCATAATTTCTTTACAGTTCATTATTCAGCATAATAACAATGTTCAACAGAATTAAAAATGAGAAGCATGATAATAAACAACATATTCAGCATAATTATTATGAACAATACATAAATAATGAATAGCAACATAATAATGATGATAATAAAACATATCTACCTCAAACTGATATTGTTTTGAAGCTCTGCCTGAAGCTCTACCCAAACTGATTAACCTCCCAACCAGCTAGGAACAACCTATCTGTCTCCCTAGCCCCAGGATTCCTTACGGTTTCCTGGCCCCTGAGCCTAATATTCCCAGCAACAGGTGCCCCCTGTGAAAGTTCTCAAGTTTGTAAGCACAAAATGGTCCTCCTCCCTTCTCCTTCCCCCTCCAATTTTTTTTCTCACCTTCCCTAATATGAAAAATGTTACTTCACCCAAAAATTTCCCCTTCCCAAGTCCTCTCCCTTGCCTTATCCCCTTCTCTTTTCTTCCAACCGCCTTATCCCCCCATTAAAGTTCAACCACCTTATACCTCCCATTAAGCCTCAACCACCTTATCCCCCCATTAGTGTGTTCATCTACCAATACAATAAAATTATAAAATAAGTCTTTAAAAAAAATCAAAATTAATAATGTATTAAAGTTATATTTATTGAACTAATATTTATTAAACAAATATTTAATCATGATACTTAATTAATTCATTAGGGTTGTTACATACACCCACCCTTCAGGAAACTTCTTCCCAAAGTTAATGTAATTTATAATACAAGGGAAATGACACATGGTTCACACATTCATATCCAATAAACAACATTATAAGTAAGTAGGCCAAAGAAAACTCATACATACTAGTGTACATGTGTAAGTGTTATCACTGAAATTTCGTCCGCACAGGGCGACAAGAACTCTGCATCGTCAACACAGACAAACAGTCATTCATGGCACAAGGATTAACTCCACAGCACAGCAAAAGGGTCAAAACTATGCAAAATGGCCAAAAAAATTAAAAAGCGCTACGCACCCACTGGGCGCGCGC
>SNQJ01S0024190.1:96046-116933 GCA_010110895.2 Picea sitchensis | reverse complement strand
CCACTTCTAATTTCTCCATTAAATTTTTTATTTAAATAATTTATTTTGTATTAACTTTGAATATAGTACACTCATCACTTCATTTTATTATTTACCTTCTAAAATCTCTTAAACCACTTTGACTACTTTGACCTTTTGGGGCTTCTAGATGACATATGAGGGTTGCCCAACTTTGTAAGGCCATAACTCTCAAACCGTGAGGATTTATGTGACATTCCATATACCACCAAAAATGGAATGACATGTACTATCCATATAGAATAGTATTACCTGAAAATATATCAAAACTAATACCATTATCCATCAAACAAACTTGCGTCCATTACCCAAACTTGGGTTCTCCAACTTCTTATGACCATAACTCTCTAATTGTGATGAGTTATGTGACGTTCCAGATACCACTAGAAATGGAATGACATGTACTATCCATATAGAATAGTATTACCTTCAAATATATTAAAACTCATACCATTATACATGAAGAAACCTTAGGTCCATTACCCAAACCTTTGCGCTACCAGAATTCGCTATCGGACTTTCTCCAAGGGTTGAAATCAATCACAAAGGGTTGACATCAATCTAAAATATCAATCTCCAATGGTTGACATAAATCACAACCAACAATCCATACCAACTATCCATCAACCTAAGCTGACTGCCTAACAATCTCCCACTTTGGCATTGATGGCAACGCTTAGTCATGATAACATTCGTGCTTATATTCTTCATCAATGTTTCTATCTCTCCTCCTTTAACATCAATGGAAAAGCGTATCTCCCTTTGGGGCTGCTCTGCCTGATTGAACTCTCCTTAGGGATGCTCCCCCTATCTACGTGCCTTTGATTTTTCTTTGTGTTTATAATCCTCTGATTACTCTCATTCCATTCATATGAATAATATCTCCCTCTTTGACAAAGGGTATCACTCCGAAGTCATATCACTGATTCTTCCCTTGTGATGATCACTCCCCTTGGAAACATGCCTTTATTCTCTCTCTCCAAGAATTTACCTTTACATCTCATAAATCTCCCCCCCTATGTCCTATTTATGGTTCTTCCTCATGTACATCTAAGAAATATAAGATAAGCATTCAAAAGAATTCAATTTGGAGTAGAAATTACTCCTAGTCTCTGGCAAAGATACGCAAGGGCTTCCCGTGGAAGCGGTTTTGAAAATATGTATGTCATTTGTTCTTTTGTTCCCACATGTTCAACTCTGATGTTCTTCTCTGCAACCTATTCCCATAGAAAGTGATACTTTATTGGAATGGAATTCATCTTGGAGTGCATCACCAGGTTTTTTGAGATACTGATGGTGCTTGTATTATCACAATAGATTGGAATGGGTTCATCATACTCAACCTATATATCTGTCAAAGTTTGTTTCATCCATAGAACCTGTGTACAACATGATGTTGCTGCAATATACTCTGCCTCAGCTATAGATAAGGATATTGATGATTGTTTATTTCTTAGCGAAGTTGCTAAACACTCACCCAAGTAGAATGCTGCTCCACTGGCGCTTCATCGGTCATCAATGCAACCTGCCCAATATTCATCTGTGTAGGAAATAAGTGATATATCCTTTCCTTTTGGATACCATAATCCAAACTCTTATGTTCCTTTGAGATATCTGAAAATCCTTCTCACTGCTAATACATGTGATTCCTTTGGTGCTTCTTGAAATCGTGCCACCTGTCCAACTGCCTGCATTACATCTGGTCTGGATTTTTTCACATATAGTAAGCTACTAATAATTGACCTGTATTTCCTTTGGTCTTTAGAATTTGAATCATCATCTTTTCTCAACTTGCAACTGGTCTTCATAGGAGTGGTAACTGGTTTGCAATCTTCCATTCCGAACCTCTTTAGGATTTCTCTGATATACTTAGTTTGAGAAATAAAAATTTCTTGATTTCTTTGACATATATGAAGACCCAAAAAGAATGATAGTCCTCCAAGGAATGACATTTCAAATTCATTATGCATATTCTTAGCAAATCTCTGGCTTAACCTATCATTAGTACTTCCAAAACAATATCATCAACATAAATTTCAATTAATAAAATATTTCCTTGAGTTACCTTTATGTAGAGGTTGTTGTCTGCACTTCCTTTCCATAGTTCGTAGAGAGTTTTGTCATTGTTGTTTCTAAGCATTACTTTTTTTTGAATGTGAACTTTTGTATGCACTGCATGTGTCCAAAAAATATTTGTCAATTTGGAATCCATTAACATTGTTCGATCCTTTTCCTGTGTAATTATCATCCATTATGATAATGTTCCTTTGTGTTTGAACCACTCTTTGAACCAATCTATGAATCCATGCTCTCATACACTATCATATATATGTCCAAACCTACTATGTGTTCATACAAATCCATCTCTGTCCATACTGTCCAAGACTCTACTTGTGCAAATGTCCATAATGGTGACCCATTTATCACTATACTATCATGAAGTCTTGATTAATCTATCAAACTGCAATTCTGCTAACTGATTTCTCTGAATCTGTCTTCTCAAACTCTGCAAGATGCTCAAAGGATGGTTATTTGGCCTGTCACACCTATTTCATAGACTCTCCCTGTCTAATATTCATATTACTTGGGAGTCTTTAAGACGGATGGTTCAGAACAATTTCTTCTCTGATGTGTATTCATCATCATCTTCATTAGTAGAGTCATCATCATCTTCATTGGTAGATCCATTATCTCTCTGATCTCTAACTTCTCTCTTTCTGTCTGTGGATTCATCTTTCACTGCAATGCCTGAAAGTACAGTCTCTTGAACCTGTTCCTTATTTACATGTCCTTCTTTTCTTTCAGTTATTTTCCATACCTTTCTGTATATGACATCTTTCCTTGTCTCTGTAGAATTTTCTTCATCTCGTTTTATTGCCAATCTTGTGATATTTGGTACTTGGTCTTTGTTCACCTATTCTTCCTGTTTTTTATTCATACTTTCTTATATCTGATATCAGTAATCTCTTTCATGGAAGTATCGATCATGCTTCTACAATCACTGGCTATGTGTCCATATTTATGAAATTTGTAACACTCAATGTTACATGTGACCACATAGACACTTCTTTCTTAAACATTTATTTTATAATCCCTGCAATTTGCAATCTTATGTCCAAAGTTAGTACAATAAAAATAATTACCATAAAATAAATTTGCATACCTAGGAGTAATGATCTTATTTGTGGCGTAGTCCTTCTAAATTTTTTCCTTGACTGATCATGATCATGATTGAAGCTTCTTTGTGTCTTGAACATGGATGTTCTTGTTCAAGATGTATCTTCAATAGTTTTCTTAGATTCTGGTTGACCATGATTCCTTCCTTTGATTACTTCTACATAAATCTTTCTATTTTCTTCATTCTTCTTTTCTAGTAACCTAGAGTGCTTCTCTTCATTCTCTATAACTGATGTGGATGTTTCTGTCTCTCCAATGTTCTTGTTGACCCTGACGATTTTACTTCTCAATGTGACAACTTCTTTTTCAAGATTCTCAACCTCTTCTTATTTCTTCATTATTCGAGACTTCATGACTTCTTCTGTTCTTTTCGCTTCTTCAAGATGAATTTTCAATGTGATTATTTCTTCTACAAGTCCTTTCTCTTCTTGACCAAACTCTGCCTCAAGATGCTTTAGATTGTTAGTTCTTTCCTTAAGATGATATGTCAATATCTTATCTCTCATTTTTGCTTCTTCCTTCTGTGATGCTATGTTGGTTTCCAAACACTGCTTTTGATATTCAATATTTTCTTCGATCTTTCTAGCTTCTTCTAGCTGAGTTCTTAAGTTCTTGATGACCTTTTGGGCTTCTTAAAAAATGTGAACACTTTCCTTTTGTTTCATCAATTCTTTTTTGAGTGAATTGTTTTCTTCTCTTAGTTCATCTAAAGCACTAATCAATTCTTCTTCGTAATTGTCTTCCTTTTCAATTAGTTTTTTTGTCTCATTTACTTCATGGAATTCTATTTCAAGATGTCCATGTTTTTCACAATTAAAACAAAACAACATACCCATGGTGATTATGTACTCTTCATCTTCCAAATATTATTGACATGGTGAACATAATTCTTCTTGATTTGTATCTACATCTTCTTTGGCATTTTCTAAATCTGTGATGGGTGAAGAATATATGTCATGTAACTTATCCCAAAGTTCTTTTTCTGATGAACATTTACCAACCTTTTATCTTACCAGATTAGGTAATCCTTCCTAGATGAAATCCATTTCTATCTTTTTATTCTTCCTCAATTCCTTCTGGGCTGCAATCTTTGCCCTTTTTGAACTATCATATCCTATAACAACGGATAGCCAAATATAATGTCCCCGTGCCTATAAAAATACTTTCATCCTTATGCTCCACATATCATACTTAAAACCATTATGAAAATTAAACATTGGTACTCCATTCTCAAAATAATCCATGATCTCCTTCCAATGGTTAAACTGTTTCCTGAAGGAACCTACTCTGATACCAATTGTTGGATTACTAAGAGGGAGGGTGAATCAATAATAGAGCAATCTAATCCTTTTTAACCATATAATATAAGTGTTATATCAATGTATCATTATCATCCAATAACTGCAGAGTAAATAAGAAATGAATAAATGAACAATCATACACATACACAGTAAACTAGTGTTTGACGTGGAAACCCAAAGCAGGAGAAAACCACATAATAATTTTTCTTATATGTCTTAAATAATTACATTCATTGGAAGCACCAACTTCCTTTGTTTTCCAACTGTAATTGGAAGGAGGCTCCAACCCCCTAGTTTCTCAGGCTACAACCCGAGGGAAGCTCCAACTCCCCAATTCTCTGGCTACAACCAGAAGGAGGATACAACCCCCTATGTTCTATGACTAAAACCGGAAGGTGGCTACAACCACCTTTCCTTGCTCCATCCAACGTCCATGAAGTATAAGTAGAATGATGGAACCACTGTCACACTATCACTGTGAGATATACTACTGTAAACCTGTACCAATCAACTTGCACCAAATAACCTGTACCAATAACCTGAACCATGCATTAACCATGTATAAACATATACCTCAACCTATAATCAACCTATACCATAAGAAAGTTCATCAACCATGCACCAACATGTACCATAAACAAGTGCATCAACCATGCACCAAACCTGTACAAATAACCTGTCACAACAACTTGCCCACACAAACTATCACAAAAACATGTATCATCAATATTATCAACCAAATAATATCTAATCACCAAGATCAATCACCAAGACAACTTTCAAATATGTGCATCAACCAAGCATAACACAACAACTCATAATCATCACCAACAACTCATAATAATACAAGTATTCTACATCATCCATAAACCATGCGTCAACAATACTACTAACAAGTGCCTCCAACCATGTACCAAGTATGTACCAATCATGTATCAACTACTCATCAATATGTACCAACATCATCAACTATACACCTCATGTATGTGCCAACTCATCAACTACTTGTCTCAACATTGTACCCGACATGTACCTAAACCAAATGACCTCACAAATTTCATCATCCAAATATGATTTGTAACTCTTTAATAGACCTGGTGTATATGCTCACATACCTACAAACCTTCCTTAACTTTAACAACAAGAGAATAATGTTTTCATCAAACTTTTATTTAGTCTCACATAACTAGTTTTGGATTAGTCAACAACCCTAACTTGAAATACTCATAAATATGTACCTGTAATGAATAAATATCTGAAACTGATACACAATTTTCTTCAATGTGTTTTATGCAATTCATCCAGGTGTTACTACTTCAAAAATCTCATAAAAGGAGTTATAGAAAAAATGGCATACCTTTTTGAATTTTGGCTTATTCTAGAGAGAGACCTTGTAGAGCGTGCCCCACACAGAATATTTTTTGAATCAATCTGAAAATGTAAAAAATAATAATAAAGATGGTACTATAACCAACACATTTAGTCTTACTGAATTTTGATCTGTTATGAATAAGTTATGACCTTTTTACTCGAAACACTTGTTTTAGACTAGTTTCAAGACTAGTCAAAAACCCTATTTTCCACGAAGTGTAACACCAAAAATACAATGACCCACAAGATGAAATATTTACCATGGATACTTGGATATGTTTCCTCAATGGAATAACAATTTCACGATCTGACTCATTCTATAAAAAAAGTTATTGTGAAAATGGTGAGATGACATGTAAATAACATACCTTAGAAAACATCATCAAAAGAATTTATCCTTCCTTGAATTCCGGCCTTCTTTTCTTCACCTTCCTTCTCAAATTCAGCTTAGATATCCTTTGGTTACCTCAGACACCTATATATATTCAATATGCTCAATTTTGTACAAAAATGAGAGATCCTTGCCTCTTATTTATACTCTCCAAGTAGCTTCCTTTAAAACATCTTCTAGGTCACTTTGCCTACTTTCCTTATTTTAGGGTTAATCCACTTCTAATTTCTCCATAAAATTTATTATTTAAATAATTTATTTTGTATGCACATTGAATTATAGTACACTCATCACTTCACTTTATTATTTACCTTCTAAAATCTCTTAAACCACTTTGACTACTTTGACCTTTTGAGGCTTCTAAATGACATATGAGGGTCCTTCAACTTCGTAAGGCCATAACTCTCAAACCGTGAGGAGTTATATGAAGTTCCACATACCACACAAAATGGAATGGCATGTAATATCCATATAGAATAGTATTACCTGAAAATGTATCAAAACACATACCATTATCCATCAAACAAACTTGGGTCCATTATCGAAACCTGGGTTCTCCAACTTCTTATGGCCATAACTCTCTAACTGTGAGGAGTTATGTGACGTTCCACATACAACTGGAAATGGAATGGCATGTAATATCCATATATAATAGTATTACCTTCAAATATATTAAAACTCATACAATTATACATGAAACAACCTTGGGTCCATTACCCAAACCTTTGTGCTACCAGAATTCACTACCAGACTTTCTCCAAGGGTTGACATCAATCACTAAGGGTTGACATCAATCTACAATATCACTCTCCAATGGTTGAAATCAATTAAAACCAAAAATCCATACCAACTATCCATCAAACTAAGACAACTTTTTGACAATCCAACACTCAGAGCGTAGAGGAGTTGGCAGTTTGTGCATTGGCGGGATGTGGTGGATGAATCAACGATCTACATTTTCTGCCCCCTCATGGCCTCTAGCTACAAATATCATTACACTTCATATTGGGAAGTTATGTTGATCATTGAATGGCTCACGGGTTTTCTAGAATCTAAAGATTTTAGCATCGCTTTTAATGAATTTTCCATTTACAGAGGAGGTCGACCCTTCCAGTGGTCGACCTCTTGAGTTGTAATTTACCTATGAATACCACTAGATGTAGTAAGACAGGAGCCATAATTTTTAAGAAGTTTTTCACTATGAAATTCAAACATTTTCTTTGCAAACTTGTGTTCCAGATTGCATTTTTAATTATTGACAAAATTGTGCTGAGTTAACCCTGCGTTTTGTTGTTGAAGAGTAGCCACGACCTGTTGGGGGCCCACTAGTGGTCTGTGTGACTATATAGATATATTGTGTGTTTATCTCATTTTCTTAGTTATAATTTACATTGTTCCTTGTTGTATGTATCTTTTAGTTTTAATTACTGTGCATACTTATTGTAATTTAATTATCTAATTTGTCTTTCTTTAAATTGCAGATTGCTTATAGGAGCGGTTTATTTGTCATGCTCTGTTTCTTATTTCTTAGCAATTGTCCTACAGGATACTAACTTAGATGATGTATTGAAGTTTTAATTTGGTTTTTGCAAATTAAAATAGAGTATTATTTAGACAGAGGATTAGTGTAAACAGAGTTTTAATTTAGGATCGTCTGCAAGCTTCGATGGATTAATAGTTGCAAGATTTATTAGTTGTAAACAAGCTAAATTTAATTATTAGTTCAGTTATGCTTTCATAAATCTATTTGGTTCATTTATCTTGCTCTAGTACGATAGCATAGGAATAGATTTTGGAGTTATGTTTTTTACAACATTCTAGTTTTGAAATATGAGTTTTAATGATAGAATTAGTTTAGTTTAGATTATAAAACCTTAGTTGTGGATTTGAATTGCAATTTTAATTAGAAGAGTGGATTTGAATTAAGATTTTTAATTATGAATTCATGAGATTGTAAATTTTCTTGAATTAGTATACGTGTGTTGTTTTAATCACTGATGATTGATGCATGGAGTTTAGAGATCACATGGATTCCCAAGATACTTAGTGTTGATTCTATGATGGAAAATCTTTCGTTAGATTGCTTGATTCACACTTTCCATTTCTCTGTAGAAGTCCACACTGAATTAATCCCTCTTGATATGTCAGTATTAGTCAGATGTCATCGTGATGTTATTCAACACCGAAGACATAATCATCTTTGAATTCTATTTTTCCTATTATTGCAAATTAGGAACAATTTTGATTAATTAGAATCTGAATACAGCCATGATGCTTTTTGATTAAATAGGTTAAGATTTCTCTTTTGCAAAATAGAAATGATTATGAGTTCTTTTTAAGAATAAAGTTGACTTATTGGAATATTATTGATAGGTTAGTTGTTTGCCTTCTTATTTTATTAAAGATAAAAGATCAAAAGTAATTTTCTTGTTGTTGCTCATTAGGTTGAATAGATTAACTTGTTTAAAATAGGCTGTGATTTGCTTCTTTAGAAATAATCCATCAATCCATTGTTTGAAGCTGCTTAGGGTAAATAGTTCAATCACATTAATAGGATTTGCTAATTGATAAAAATTAAAAGAGTCATATCTTAAGTAGGTTGATCCTTAGATAGACCATCCCCTCAGTTAGACAATAATTCCATTAGATTTTCTTCCTTGGCTTATACAATGCCACAACTCTAATTTTACTTACCCCGGGTTGACAATTTAATTGAGGGATTTAGTGCATGTAGAATACTTGTCAATAAATAGATTAAATAGCTCATAAATAGATTACTTGCTTACTTTCTTATTCAGAGATAGATTGAATACATAGATTAAATAGTTCATAGATAGATTACTTGTTATTTGCTTATTTAGAGATTGATTAAACAGTTCATAGTCCTAGATTGTTTGAAGCTACTTAGATCAAATAGTTCATAGTTCTAGAATTTCTTGAAGCTCATTAGTTAAAGGTTTCTTTGTATATTTAACATAGAATGTGTTGTTTAAATAGATTTTAAAAGTCATGTTTTTTAAAAGTAGAATTGTAAATTGAAAAGAGTGTTGATCCCTAGGGTAAACCATCTCCTTAGCTAGTCAATCTTTTCATTATCTTTTCTTTCTTCCTTGGCTCATACTGTCCCACAACTCTAAGTTTACTTACCACGGGTTGAAAATTTAATTGAGGGAAAATAATACATATAGAATAATCATCATTTTTGGCGTCATTGCCTCAGAGTTGTCTTAAGGTAGAAAATAGTTAGGAAGTAGATTATTTATGAACATTAGTACTAGTTTGGTGGTGAGGGAACTTTAAGAAGAGAGGTAAGAACTTGTGTATATGTTATAGCAGGTTCCCCCAAACCCAATGGTAGTTTTTCTTTTTGTACTGATTTCATGAACAAGCCTAGGGACCCAAAGGGAAGATATATCAAATCCAAACCAAAACTTCTAATCAAGTTTCCTTGTAACCTTTTTGGAGGAAGGAGAACTCCACCCATAAAATTCAAAGAATGATACCCAAAAATAGGGGTTAGCTCAACCCAAAGAGCTAAATAAGTCTCTGAAGAGACCAAAACTAGAGAAACTATAGAGAATAAAATTGAAACATCAATAGTAGTGGGAAAGGAGGCAATACCACTCGAGCCTTCATCAGAACCAACCAACAAAACCTTTTCCTTTTCACCACCATCAAGGGACTCTAACTTTGTAGATATCATTGACCCTGAACAGGTGAATGCTCATTTTGGCAGTTCATCCAATATAATTGTATCCCAAGTTGAAACAACAAATTTGGCACCAATAGTTTCAACAGGCTCGAGTAAAGTCCCGAACATCCAATTAGTAGATAAATCTTCCTATCGAAGGGATACCCTTCTTGGAAAAGAACCTTGGGAAACTTTGTTATCTTCAAGGATAAAACCATTCAGGTATTCTCTCTTGGGCATTCAAATCAGTATGGATGATTAGGAGGATCACAACCATGTGAGACATGGTGAGGGAGAAGAATTTGGAAACCAAATAGAAACCAGCTTTGGGTTTCCAATTTTGGATACCACACAAAATGCCAACATGAAATAAAATTCCACTCTCTTCACTACCCACCTTTTATGGTAAGAGAAATGAAGACCCAAATACCTTCCCATTTGAGTTTGACATCTTGTGTAGAAGCTACAACTACTTGAAAGATGCCCAGAAATTAAAACTTTTTCCTGCCACTCTAAAGGATTATGCACTAAGATGGTTCATGGGGTTATGAGAGTCCAGTATTAGGTCATGGGAAGACATGAAAGCTATATTTCTTAAGAAATACCAAGACTAGTACAAATCCAAGGATTCTCATAATGATATTTTTAAATTTCAACAATTAGAGAATGAGAGTCTCGAAGATTACATGGAACAATTTTCTTAAACCTCACAAAAATCGAAATACCATGACTTTCCATATGAAGCAGTTAGGACTATTTTCCTTAAAGGAATTTTGGAAGAATATATATAGAGACACTTAAACTAATGGCATTGGGTTAGATATCCCATAAAACATTCATTTAAATATGTCAAATGTGTAGAAATTACTCGAGGAGTAGGGCAAAAAATGGGAAGTGTGTTCGGGATCCTTATAGTAGAAACCTAAAAACAATTATTTCAGGTGGTATCACAAGGGTGGAGATAGGAAACGTATTGGAGAACTTCAAAACCGATATTCTAAGTACAATAGGTTCCCAGTTGGACACCCTAAAGATTAAGAAGAAACAGGAGGAAGAGAATGAAGAAATGCACATATTTTGTCCAAGGTGTAGGAGGAAGCATTCCTCAATGGAATGCCCATTAAACAACATTTAAGTTTGTGGCTTATGTACTGAAGATCACCCAGCTGGAAAATTCCCATCACTGTCCAGTTTATTAGCGATTTATAGAAGTGGGGATCCTGGGGAATATTCTTATGCACCTATGAGGCCATGGAAGCCTAGGAGTCAACCTATCTACCAGGGTCAACCACCTCAAGCTCCACATTATTATCAACAACCACAACAGTGGAACTCACCAAATTGGAAAAACTAGTCTCCACAATATGCTTCACACCACTCTTGGATACAAGGATGGAGAGGAGGGAATACCCAAGGAAACACTCAAGCTCCACCCATTCCTATGCCCACTCATCTTTACCCATAGTTTCCACGGAACATCCAACAACTTTTTCCAGTTTTTTTCCCCCACCTTTACCTCCTATTCCACAAAAACCCCAACAATTTCAAAATACAAGCTCCCCAAGACCATCATCATTACCAACATAACCGGTGCCTAACCCAAATAAAAAACCAACTCAACCTCTTCACAATGTTGAGCTGAAAACCTTCCTGACATATGTTATTTCTCATGTTCCATTACATGATATTCAACTAAGGTCGAGAAAAGTTATGGATTAATAGAGGCCTTCAGTAGTAATCTGGGAAGAAGAAGAAGATGAAACTCTTGAACAACCCACAGATAAAACAAAGAGGGAACATGTTATCATCTCTAAAGGCTAGGAATGGAAGCTTCCCCAAAGTGAATATTCACATATTACAAAAGCCCCCCCTTATCCAGAAAGACTAGCAATTGAGAAACCAATGATTCGACGAGAATTTGACATTTTAAATGACCTTAAGGATATATGTGTCAAAATTCCCCTGTTACAATCCATAAAGGGCATTCCAATTTATAGTAAGGTGATAAAGGAATCGTGTATCAAGAAACCAGGTAGGAAATAGAAAGATCCTCCAACAGTACATTTGATAGGAAAATTGTCTGAATACATATCAGAGCAGCATAGGGTCACAAAGTATGCAAACCTAAGGAACCCCATAGTAACAATAATCATTAATAAGGTTCCCATTGGAAATACTCTCATATACCTAGGGGAAACTATTAATGTTATTAATGTTATTACCTTGGAGGAATTACATTTGAAACCCCTCCTTAGACCTACCCCAACTATTTTGGAATTAGCATATAAGACAAAAGTTATACCTGAAGGAATCTTGTATGATATCATAGTTTCATTAGCATCATGGGAATATCCAGTATAATTTATTTTCATTCATTCAAAAGATCCTACTAAATGGCATCCCATTATCTTTGGAAGACCTTGGTTGGACACAACCAATGCATTGATTGGATGTATAGAACGTGAAATGACTATATCTAATGGACTTTCTATACATAATCTTACCATATACCCACCAACTCAACTTGTTATGGAGAATATATGGTGGCTTGAATGTCCATATGAGAATGAGAACTGGGAAGAACCCATGTTTCTGAGTGAACATTCCTGGGCACTTTAGGAGAAAACAATGAAAAAATGTGCTAAATCAATTTATTTATGCAATCACGTGTGTTTATTTTCCACAATCGTTTCCCCAATTTGAGTACATATTTGGTGAAGAATTTCAGGAACAGTTGGACCCATCAACTTTGTCTTCAACATATTTTCTTTTGATATAGATGAATCTTCCATATCGTATACCATGCCTTATGAGATTAGTCCTAGGAAATTCCTTGTTGTCCCTTGACCAAGTTTTGGGAGATTCTTGGTCTTGTTGACCTATTTTGGGACTTCGAAAACCTATCGAAGGAGGAGCGGAAGACGAAGCGGAGATCAAGGGATCTCGGCCCCTTTTTGAGTCCTTTTTGGGATGTGGGAATATGTAATGGGAATGGGATATCGGCCCATGGTTTTACCCATGTTTAGGCATATTTTGTATATATAAATAGATGCTTAGGCTAGATTGAAGAAGTGGTGCATCTATGTGATGTGAATGTATGCTAAGTGAAAGTATATTCTATAAGTGCTTTGTGCATGACTGTAAGAGACTTGTAGAGCTAAGTGTAGGTCCTTGTAGCAGATTGTGGAAGGATTTGTGCTATAATGCAAGGAAGAAGGATCTAGCGAGCCGTACAGATCTTTTGTCCTGTGCGGAGTAAGAGTTTTGAGGCTCTGTGCTTGTAACCGATTGATTGAAGACAATAAAGAAGAAGAGTTGGTGGACGTAGCCCCAGGGTGGGGGTGAACCACATAAATACTGTGTTATGCTACTTTATGCTTTGTCTTGATGTGTTCACATGTTATTTTCTAAGTGCTTTGATGTATTTAGATAGATCTACTTATGCTTTGTGCTTATTATATGGCTATGCTTAGTGCTTGATCTACTCGATCTGATCTATTTACCTATGCTAAGTGCTTAAATACATTAGATTAGTGTGGATGCTACGAAGCCCTATTTTATAAGTGAAGTGGATATTGATTACATATTGAGGAACTAACAGTGCTAACTGCTTTATTAAGTAGTACAATCATAGATCTATTTCCTAGCTAAGGTTGCAAACACTTGATTCTTGCAACCACCCCTACCTCTACCTCGGGTGAGACTTCATTTGCTTCGCAGGTGTTGCTGAAAGGGCTGGTAGTTAGGGATTTTTTGGTGCGTTGTTGTAGCGTTGAACCCTGGGTCTACCCCTGTGCCAACAAATGGTTCCATTGTCGGGAACTGAAACTGTGATTGGTGGGAATTGAGAAAGAAGAATCTTTGTGCAAAGATTCGACCCGAGATTGTGAAATCTCTGTGTGTAGATCTGTGCCCTAGTGTGTAGTATCCTACTTGATTTATAAAGATCTGTGCTAAAGAAAGAACCCAATCTTAAGAAAGGAGGTTGGATCTGAAGGAAAGAAGCAAGATCTGAAAGCTTTGTTCTCTAAGAAAGGAAAAAGTGAGAATTTCAGATTAAAAGAGGTAATATTTGCAAGCTCTGTGCTCTAATAAAAAGTAAGAATAGTGAAAAGTTTTAGATCTGGAAGCTTTGTGCTCTATAGAAGTAGGATAAGTGGAAATTTTTGTTTCTAAAGTATGTATCTATGTATATTTGATAGGTTTTGTCCTAGCTTGAAAACTAGGGAACTACTAGATGAAAGAAGGCTTGATATGAGTAGATCTGATAAGAATAGTGAAAGATATGCTATACCTATGCATAGAAAAAATGTTTGGACTAACAAATGGATGCAGGATCCTAGAAAGAATTTTTTGCAGGTTAGCTACCATGATCCTAGTGAGAAGTACCAGAAAGGCCGGGGATCATTTAAAATAAAGAGAGGATTAACCCTCTGTTACAGTTGCAGAAGACCAGGTCATCTTGCTAAGGAATGCCCTAGAAGAAGACCTAAATAGCTTTGTTGCAAGGCTATGGACCATGAAGTGTTGGATTTCCCTAGAATGATTGCTAAAGTTGAAAAAATGAACCTGAATCAAGAAAACCCGAAGACAGATCCAGAAATGGAAGAACCCCAGAAAGAATCAAAGAAAGTATGGATGCATCCATACTTTCTTTGATTCTTTCTGGGGTTCTTCCATTTCTGGATCAGTCTTAGGGTTTTCTTGATTCAGGTTCATTTTTTCAACTTTAGCAATCATTCTAGGGAAATCCAACACTTCATGGTCCATAGCCTTGCAACAAAGCTAGTTAGGTCTTCTTCTAGGGCATTCCTTAGCAAGATGACTTGGTCTTCTGCAACTGTAACAGAGGGTTAATAATAGAAGACTTTAACATTAAGGGTCAAACTATCAGATATCTTCAAGGAAAAAGATTGCATTGGAGTAATAATAGGAGACTTTAACATTGACTGTGCTCTGGATGAAGAAACACATGTGAATATCATGACAGAAAGAAATTGGGAAGCCATAGGGAAGCCTGCTATGATCCCTTCATTAGGAGGAATATTACTATTCAGAGGAAAGATGATAAACCTATGTGGTAAGCTCGCTCGCATACCTATGAATGCTAATGGAACTTCGACAGAAGAAGATTTTGAGATTATTAAATTTATTGAAAACAACCCGTTTACCATGTTACTAGGAAAACCTTGGATTGATAGAGATCAAGCCAGACGAAAAGAAGAATAAAAAGTTTTGAAACAAAATAAACAAGATTTAAAAGATTTCATGACCAAAAGGATCGCACACTTGATTGAAGAACATGAGAGCAGATCGAATCTATTTAACACTAGCAACCTAGATGTCGAAGCTGAAAGAACATTAGAAGACCCACAGAAGGTTGAATTACCTACCCCAGACAAAGATGAAGTATTATCCAAGAATCCTAGGGAAGAATCTCAACATTGGGAAGTGACTATGACCAAAGAAGATAAGAATCAGAATGGAAAAAGGAATACCAAGACGAAGCTCACTGGAAATAAGGCTAGAACATTAAGTAAGAAGAGAGATAAGATTGAAAAGTTGCAGAAGGTTCTAGAGGGAATTTTTTAGACGAAAAAATTGCAAAATTGGAGCTTCGCTAGGATATCAGAACAACGACACATGACACTTCACCATGAAAAAGAAATATAGTTGTTGAGGACATTATAATCGCTCGATCGATGCTCTGAATCAGAAGAAAGGAAATTATGGCTCATCATTAGACCGGTGGACCGTGCCATAATGGACCAAACAAGATTTAATGGAGGCTCATACCCATTGCAAGCAAACCATTGTCAAGTTCCCTATTTATCTCCCTGCACCATGCACCGAGAACACTTTTTCCAATTGAGAATTCGAGCTCACAGACTAAGATGATTTTATATAGTGATCACCACGCTCTTGCTCTCTATCTTAGTACCGTGTCTAAGTTGTTCCCTGAACCCACGATTGTTCACCCCGAGTGTGTATGTCGGAAGAATTGAGAGCCGCAGAGAAAGTTGTTGAAGAAGTTCTGATCGACTTGATGACTGAGAGAGTCATCGAAGTGCTGAAGCTGCTAAAGGTATCTAGGATTCATCCACAAGAACAGTGCAAGCGTCTCTGTCCACTGCTCGAGCCGGACCATCCAAGCTAGCCAATGAAAAGCGAACCAATCACAAAGATGATCTTGTAAATGCTAAGCTGATTCTGAGAATTTTACCCAGCTATTTACCAGCTCTGAGCGACACAATCAATCGAGACAGTGTGCCTAGAGAGTTTGAGTATGATTTGGCCACTGCGTACCTCTTGAAAGGGATACGCGTAGTTCACGTAGACCAAGAAAAGATTGCAGCATTGAAGTTTAGCGACTTCAACGTCAGTGACATGAAGGTCTACAACATGCTCTCCCCACATAAGTACCTGACTAGAATAAAGGGAAAGAATTCAAAGATAGTTCCCCATTCATGGAATATGAACCTCACAAAAGTCCACACTACTCAATGTCATGAAGATTCCTCACTTTGGAAGGCACCAAGAAGTGAATGCATGCATCAAGTTGTTGATGTCCTGTTACCATGGCGGATACTTTTGGTTAAGTCGGCGTATAACAGTGGATCTGACGTTGATAAATCAGATCATTGTGCTTAGCATGCAAGGACCCGACCCATAGTATTTATACCCTAGAAATGCCATGGACCATGCTCTTGCACAAAGGATCAAGGACACTTACGAAGATGTCGATAAGGGAACATGAGGCTACAAGGTAGCTTCTATCTAGAGTGACGCAATGTGCCTTTCATGTCAGTTGATTGCAAGAAAGTTAGTTCATAAGAACCGACCCACCCAAGTGACTGGTTTTGTAGTCGACCTCATAGGAAATTGTGTAGAGGGCCTGCAAATGAATTGGGAAAAGTACCACGTGAACCAGTTGGAACTGGACTATAGGGAAGCACAAGATCAAGGATATGAGTTCCACTTCAGCTGCCTTCTAATCCTGATCAATTTCATCACATGGGAGATGTTGGAAGGTATGAACTTCCCAGACATGGAGCCCTTTGAACCTATGGCTGGGAATTTCAGTACATTGTGGTATTCCAGTGACATGAATAAGAAATGGCAGTCAAATGTCGTGTTCCATACCTATTACAACCAACTGAAGACATCCATCCATTCTGAGCCTCGCATCACGCCAAATACTCTCCACAAGTTTTTTCCTTTAATGAAATTCAATGTGGACCACCATTTCATTTATATTACAGCACATGCTGACGAGCACAAGCAACAACTTCAGTCTTACTACAAGCTGACAGAGGAGGACTTAAAAGAGATTACTAAAGACTAGTCGGTGGGCCTCCTCATTCCAGTAGATCATGTGGAGATGTCCGACATTGAAAATACAAAAGCAACGCATGATACACCTCGACCCAACAATACAAAGAAAATTGAAGAAGCCCAAGACGTAAGTAGTACCTCAACAAAGACTACTTCAATATCACCTAAGAAAGGAGGAGATGGTAGAGAGATAGATGGCGCATAAGTTGAGTAGAATAAAGGCGAGGTTACACTGCCTAGAAACGAGGAGGATCCCTTGAAGAAAAGGAAGGTTTCCCCCCCAAAGCCTTCTTCTTGGAAGAAATCGAAAGTCTCTATCACCAAAATGTAGACTACCCTCACCTTAGATGACTTCGATTTCATTGTAGCAGCCCTGAATGATGCTTCACTGGAGATAGTAGAGAAACAAGAGGCTAAGTAGGAGGAGATATACAATCAAATTAAGGTTGAACTTAAAGGGGTGCAACAGGCACTATAGTCTAGCCGCGCAGTTTCCACTACGCCTCTACCATTGGAAACACCAGAACTGGGAGATGAGTCAGCTCAACTCCACTGAATTGTTGATACAGATGAAGCTCGCCTTTGACGAGCATAGGAGGAAACAATGCAGGCTACCCAGGCTTTAGCACAAGTACAAGAAGACCTTCTAGAGAAACGCAGTGCTGTAGAATGGGAAAATATTTCTCTCCAAGCAAAGTGGGATGAAGAAAGAGAACAGTTGCAACAAAGCAAGGAAAAGTTTCTCGCGGAGCAACTCGATGTAAGGAAAGGGTCAACAGAGCACTTCTCTCTATGAAAATTATATAAGTAAAGGCTGAAGAGAGAGTCCCACAGCAGGTGGCACAACTTGAATAAGTGATTCAACAACTACAACAACACATAGCAGATTTGGAGGTACGCACAGTACCCAAGACCCCGCAATATGTAAGAGACCAAAGGGAAGCAACCACCAGGAGCAAAGTTGAGAGATTGAAGGCTCTTGCTAGGGAGTGCAAGCAACTGAGTAACCACAGTGTCCAAACATATGAGAAGCTCACTGAGAACCCAGAGTTATAGGCACTAGAGTCATAGCTCCAGGAAGCGAAGAAACATGCAGACACACTAGAGGCGCAGCTGAAGGCCCTGTCAGTTGTAGACAGAATGCAGAGATCTCAACAGAAACGCACTGCCTAGAAGCAGATCCATATGATCCAAAGAAAATTTATGGAAGTAACTCAATGGCTCCAACCTGTGCAAGATAAGGGACATCAGTTGTTCACAGAGGTTGAAAGTTGAGGAGGAGAGCTAGAAAAGTTTTTCACCACAACAGAACAATGCCTAGAAGGGCCAGTGAATGATGCAGTGATCTAGGAGTTCTCCGAGCCAAAAGATGCAGAAAAGCAGCAAGTTGAAGTAGCTCGAGCCAAACTCAAGGCGTTCAAAGCAGAACTAATCAGACCAGAGTGAATTGGGATGAGTCACAGGTGAGTGTTGGGGACCTGTTGTCCCTGGACCAAGTTTTGGGAGAATCTTGGTCATGTTGATCTATTTTGGGACTTCGACAACCTGTCGAAGGAGGAGCAGAAGAAGAAGTGGAGATCACAGGATCTCGACCCCTTTTTGGGTCCTTTTTGGGATGCAGGAATATGTAATGGGAATGGGATATCGACCCATGGTTTTACCCATGTTTAGGCCTATTTTGTATATATAAATAGATGCTTAGGCTAGATTGAAGAAGTGGTGCATCTATGTAATGTGAATGTATGCTAAGTGCAAGTAGAGTCTGTAAGTGCTTTGTGCATGACTATAAGAGACCTGCATAGCTAAGTGAAGGTCCTTGTAGCAGATTGTGGAAGGCTTTGTGCTGTAAAACAAGGAAGAAGGATCTAGCGAGCTGCGCAGATCGTATGTCATGTGCAGAGTAAGAGTTTTTAGGATCTGTGCTTGTTACCAATTAACTGAAGACAATAAAGAAGAAGAGTTGGTGTACGTAGCCCTAGGGTGGGGGTGAACCACGTAAATACTGTGTTATGCTACTTTCTTCTTTGTCTTGATGTGTTCAAATATTATTTTCTAAGTGCTTTGATGTATTTAGATAGATCTACTTATGCTTTGTACTTATTATATGTGAGAATGTTAGATCTAATCTATATGACTATACTTAGTTCTTGATCTACTCAATCTAATCTATTTACATATGCTAAGTGCTTAAATACATTAGATTAGTGTGGATGTTGTGAAGGCCTTTTTTATCAGGAAAGTGGATATTGATAATTTTGGAACTGACGGTGCTAAGTGCTTTATTAAGTACTACACTCACAGATCTGTGTCCCAGCTAAGGTTGCAAACACTTGAGTCTTACAACCACCCCTGCCTCTACCTTGGGTGAGACTTCATCTGCTTCGTAGGTGTTGCCGAAAGGGCCGGTAGTTAGGGATTTGTTGGTGCACTGTTGTAGCGTTGAACCCTGGGTCTGCCCCTATGCCAACATTCCTACATATAAATTCTGGACTAGATGCAGATCAATAAGAACAATTAGTAAATTTCCTTAAATACCAATCAGGGGAATTCTCTTAGGAATATATCGATATGAAGGGTATACACCCTGACACATGCATTCATCACATATATACCCAGGCATAAGTAACACCTATAAGGAAACCCCAGAGAAGGATGAATTCGACACTAAAGGATATAGTAAAGGAAGAAATACCAAATCTATTGAATTTGAGTTTTATTTATCCAATCTATGACAGTAAATGGGTATCCCCACTTGTAGTGGTTCCAAAGAAAGTAACAGAAAAATGGATAATTTGTTTCGACTTCTGGGAAATTAATAAGACCACTCTTAAGGATTATTTTCCTCTTCCCTTGATTGACCAAATCTTGGATACCTTGTCAGGGAAGTGATAATTTTCCTTCCTGGATGGATATAGAGGATACAACCAAATTATCATAGCACCTAAGGATGAGGAAAATAATACTTTCACTTGTCCTTGGGGAACCTATTCCTATATGGTATTACCATTTGGTTTGTGTAACACTCCTGCCACATTTCAATGAGTAGTAGTAGGGATATTTGTTAACCTCATTCATGATTGCGTGGAAGTATATATGGATGATTTTGTAGTATATGGTAATACTTATCAGGAAGCCCTTGACAATCTAAAGAAATTCCTTATTAGATGTCAATAAATGAATCTATCCTTAAGTCGTGAAAAGTCTAAAATGTTATTGACTGAGGGAGTAGCCTTAGAGCATCATGTTTCATTTGAAGGGATTAAAGTGGATCCTATGATGATTGAGGTAATCGTCAAACTTCCACCCCCCAAAACTCAAAAAGAGGTAAGAAGATTTCTTGGACATGCCAGATACTACCAAGGACTTATTGAGAATTTTACAAAGAATGTTCCAGCAATGTTTGGATTGCTTACAAAAAATATTGACTTTCTTTTGACTGACTAGTGTCAAACTGACTTTGAAACTCTGAAAGCTAAATTATCTATGGCACTAGTTCTTAGGGGACGCAATTGGGCCCTTCCATTTCACATATCCATGTTAGGATATCTAGACACTTAGGAGTTAGTTAAGATCTACTTGGCCTAATATGTCGTTAGGTAAAAG
>SNQJ01S0024190.1:42276-52768 GCA_010110895.2 Picea sitchensis | reverse complement strand
CTGTCAGTTGTTTGTTGGGGAAGCTTGGTCAAGGTAGTGACACTTCTGCTTACAGGTTCTATTTGGAGTTAGGTCAATATAGTTGACGCTCCAAGATAGTCCAGCAGAGGAAGGATAGGAATGGAAGATTGAAATAAGTTAGGGAGGGAGGATGAATAGAAATAGTTGAGAGTGTATGCAGATTTGTCTTATGGTGGAATTTATTGTTTTTCCTTCCGAAAAGAAAATGTGTATATATATGAATATTCATAATTATGTAACTAAACTACAATTGTCTAAATAACATTGTTGAGCTAGATAATAGTAATTAAAGGATTTTGCAAACATTTGATTAGTCTATTGTCTTTTATAAAATGAATAGTCTTGTTGAATGGATTGGATGCATGAGGAAATTACTATAGAGATGATAGTTACTGATATTAGTACATGAACGAGACTTGTATGTACTAGCTACACATGCATTTATTGCGCATGTACACTAGTATGAATGATTTTATTGGCTTACTTACTAATAATGACTGTTGTTTGTTATGAATGTGTGAACCATGTTTTTTTCCCTTGTATCATAAAATACTTTAACTTCAGGACAAAGTTTTCAGAAGGGTGGGTGTATGTAACAACCCTAGTTAAATGATTGCTTAAGGTTTATCAGGAATAATTAATTAAATAATTAACTGTCCTAATATATTTTAGTTAAACAATGATTATTTATTAATAATATTGATTATTTATTTATTAATTGTTTATATCTCATGATTAATTAATTAATTAACTCATTAAAAGTTTGGGTAATGAATTAAAATCTTAATAATTTTTATTTATTTATTATAAAACTTAACGTATGAAGGATAAGGCATTAAATGGATGGATAGGGTATTAAATGGAGGGATAAGGTGGGTGGCATTAAAGGAAAGAGGAGGCAGTGAATGGGGGAGGATATGGGGGGCAGAGGCCTTCAGGAGAAGATGATAAAATTTTGGGAGAGGACCATTATTGGGGGAGAAGGACTATATTTTTTGTTCAATACTTTTATGGATTTGGAGTTTGGGTGGATTGTTACAGGGGTGCACTAGGTTGCTGGGAATTTTTGGCTCGGGGGCCAGGAATCCTCATGAAATCCTGGAGCTAGGGAGTCAGATAGGATTTGTTCCTAACTGGCAGGGAGGAAGATTCAGTTTTGGCCAGAGTTTGGGTAGAGAGGACAACCAGAGATCGAGAATTTAACATTAGACAGAGGTATTTTAATTTATGTATTTTCATGAATATGTGGTTTTATGTGGTTTTTACGTAAGCTTATTTACATGCTATTAATAAATCTAATTTATGCTAAATAATAAATGATTATAGGTTATGATTAAATTGTACAGGAAATAATATGTTTTTATTTATTATTTTAGCTTGTGTTTTATAAGGCTCTGTGGGGATAGAGACCTTACATGGTGCAATACATAACAAAGCCATCAACACCAACTAAAGTAAACATGCTAGGAGATCAACTTAACCATCCCAACACATGACGATTAACCCTAGCACCCAACCGACAAGTCAACAAGACGACTAAGACAATCATATGACGCTAAAATTTTCTTGTGCAACCAAATCAATATGAACAAGGTAAGGGATTATTATTAACGCACACAGCTCGATGAAACTATAATCCAAATCCCAAGATGAGATAAGTATCTATCGTTATCCTTTAAACTGAAGCTACATAAATTTAATTGTTGTCCTTACATATAAAAAAAATTGCAGTCCTTTAATGACCTTGTTGTCTTTTAATTACGAAACTGAAACAGGTAGAAGAATTACCCTCAGGATGAGTTCTTTATCTAGCTAAGAATTCATAAAACAAGTTTTAGAATGATTAGTGTATATGCTAAAGTTCGCCAATAAGAAAATCATCAAATTTCTATAAGAAAATCAACAACAAAAATTCACGTTATCCAACACTACCAAAGGATGTCTCTAAATAAGTTGTTGTCTAAAATTGAAGTTACTATCTACTAAATATATGTGAGAAGGTTGTAAGTTAAATACGTAAAATCACTAAGTTAAATATATTAATAGTTGTCGTTAAAGATGCGATAGGCAGAATTAATATAAGATGTAATGGAATTTGTGTGAACATGTGTAAGGGTACTTATGTACTGCAGAGTGAAAATATAGAGAAACATATCGCCTGTAAAATGTAACGTAGGGTGCGGATATATATAGTGTAAATGTAGAGGAAAAATATGTGGTAAAAAAAAAAGGCAGAGTGTACAAAAATCCAACTGCGGGGTAATAAACCAACCCTAGTTAGAGCTATCCCAACACTTTTCATTTGCCCATCTCAAGAGAAAACACATCAGGAGATGCAAGTGACACATGAAAAAATGGATTCGCTGTCTAAACATCCATTTCACAAACACTAGTTCACAGAGTCATCAATGGAATCAGTGCCTAAACTTGTCCTCAAACGCAGACCATAAAATCAGTTGAAACGCAGATTTAAATAGTAATTGTTAATGCCATCAATATTCAATAAGATCGCGTTCTAGGAAGGGTAAGATCATCGTCCTAATCATTCACCCTACAGGAATGGACAATGATTGGATTCACGGTCATGAATCGTAGACAGTGCATGGGTAAATTGCAGTTAATATGTAATACACAACAATCAGAATCGTTGGGTGAAATGATGGCAATCAACAGCTGAGGAGGTTATATGTAAAAACACAGATTTCACTCGCCATCGAGGTAGTAAATCGCTGAGGAAGTTATATGTAAAAACACATATTTCACTCACCATCAAGGTAGTAAATCATTGAGGAAGTTTTGCAGACCAAGGCATAAAAAAATGAAAACATAAACATTTCATTTCCAGTCATGGACTTTCCAATGCTCGAGGGTGACAAATATAATACGTGTAGTTAATGATTCGGGAATTATTCCTCCAACTTGGGTTTTGTTAATCTTGAAATTTTGTTTTTTATAAAAATTATTCTAATCAATGTCGGTTTACTGGACATAATACCATTCACTATTAAAGAACATTGGACCATGCCTAATCGGTGTACTAAATCAATGTTCTGATAAAATAATAAATAACTTGAAAAATTAAATATAGTATTCAGAAGAATAATGAAATGTGAGAGGAGCACTGCAACTCGCCTTCAAATAATTTAATGCATAAGAAAATCACAGTCCAAACAAATGTAAAGGTTGTCATCAAGAGGACATAACACAGTCTCAAATCGTCTTCAAATATTAAAGTGCAGAGGTGTAAAAAAAATGCAGAGAATATTGCTATCACTAAGGCAAAACACAGAGTTAAGTTGCGAGGGAGGTATTACAATGCAGAGTTAATTTATTCAGTGATATACAAAAACAAAGACTTAAATTTTTTTGGTTGAGGGTGTTGAAATGCAGAGAATACTAAACACAGTCTTCAAATGTCGAGAACGATTAAGATGCAAAGTTGATATAACATGTAGAGACCCAAGCAAGATGGAGATCAAATCACGTAGATAAGAAGGAGTAAAAAGTTGTGTAAACACATCCTTCTCTCACCATCCATGCACAGAAAAGAAGGGCATTAGAATCTATAGGTCATTGTGCACTGAAGTGACGGCCATTGATTCAGCTCCTGGCCGACTGCTCAGGCGTGGACTGACAAACTAGAGATGAGGACGAAAAACACAACTCTTCACAACAATCAACAAACCAAAGGACATTCACAACATGTAGGGACCAAATGCCAAGGGAATCAAGTCAAGAAATGAGCTTAAGGCTATGGGAATTTAAGTTCTCAGTGGAACTGCTAATTCAAACATTTCCTTACCCAATTAAAAAAGTATAGAATTTAAGGCATACGGTATAATAAGAATCTACCATGCAGAATCAAAGTAATCGTACCGTAGCCCGAGTCGTCCAATCTGAGTCGTTGTCCCGCATGCTTTGTGTAGCTCCCTCTTGCCAACTGATGAGACTTCACCAATACCTCCCAGTCAACGCTAGGGGTACTCTTCTTCCCCCTTGTCCCCCCAAGTGACAAAGGGGCCTCACACACCGAATCATAGATCAACTAGCTCCTAGCTCACCTCGCAAGGCCGAGTTACCACTCCTCATCGAGATGGGAATTCCAACTCCCACAAGCTAAGCCAGTGAAGTCTAATATTCTGCAGCATAATGTTACGCATAACAGAGGAGATCCATCCTTCTCCTCCTGCCTCCTTTATATATAATTTCTAAGTCATTTACTTTCCCAAAATCCCATTTAATTTATTATTCAATAATTTAATTCATAAAAATCCTCTCCGTACATGTGTCACCCATCCTCTTCATTGCACCATAAATTAATATTATTAATTAATTAATTACTCCTATTTCCCTCACCAACCTAAAATCATTCATAGAATCGCTCCTAGGTGTCCCCATATTCCCTTACACCTTTTAATGACTTACCCTCTTACTAATTTACTAGTTGATTTTAATTTAGGATGTTCTTAAATGCTAGATACCTTACTAAGTTAGTATTTCTGCTTTTTCCTTGTGTTTCCCCTTTATTTTTATGTTTCTTGTTTTTTCCTAGTTTCCTAATTATTTTAAATTTCCCTCTTTCCCTTTTCATTTAAAACTCAAATTGGCATGTGTAGAAAATTACATTTTTCCCCTTTTTCTTTTTAATTGATAAATTTTTAATTAGCATATGTAACAAAACAATTATTTCCCCCTTTTCCCCCTTTTTAAATTTTATCCCCCGAAAGATTTATTTTTTTTATTAATGGAATTGCTTACCCCCTTCTCATCACATGATTAATGATGATTATCATTATTATTTATTTACTTTTATTTTTATTTTTATATAAATATAATTTTTTATTTTTATCACAAGTATCACTTAGACCTAGACTTTATTTTCCTAGGTTGGGCGACATTTTATTAGGGAAGTTATTTTAAATCTTTCTCATCACATTATTCATTCTAAGGCCATAGGTTTATTCATTTATTATTTAACAATGTGACGTACCCTTCAGGATGCACTAGTTGCTCCAAGGGTGCCACTCACCTTATTTTGTTTCCCTTGCGCAACATGCCCTTCAGGATGCACTATGTGCTCCAAGGGTGTCACTCGGATCTTTCCATTTTCTTGTGCGACGTGCCCTTCAGGATGCACTCCGTGCTCCAAGGGTGCCACTCGCCTCTTGACTGACTTGGTAGACATCAAAATCCCTGGAGTAAATACTCCACCAGGTGATATTATGGAAGACTAAGGGCCTCTAAGGAATAAGGCCCTTGCCTTATTGCGCGCCCCTTAGAATCATCATGAGTGAATATCACAGTCTTCCCTCATGGCATCGTGGGTCTTCTTGAACTAGATAGTTGTTAACCTATAGTTTGAGACATGTCGGGAGTGCTAGTAGGTTGTGGCAGGGTTGTTGTCCACACCTCACCCTCAATGTCTCTGGTGGTCGTGCATGACCCCTCTAATCCACATGTGAGTCTGGTCGACAAGCTATCGTCAGCCTGCACCATCAAAGAATCATGTTAGAAATAATATCCATAATCATATCATCTAATTAGATGCGCATATGTCATATATATAACAATCAAACCCCAATAGTCCACTCCCTGACTCGATCTGAAGTCCAAGGGGTTTCATCGATGCCTCTGCATTGTCGAGGTCCAAAATCCTACACACTTAGGAAAACCAAGTCAAGAGCACTTGTCTGTGTCAATACAACAAAGTAGCATGTCATCAATCCATAACGCCTCATAATCATAAGAAATTGCCCAATAATATACTAATATGGATCACTTGCACGCAAATGTCCTCAAAGAATAAGTTCGCTCAGTGTGAGAAGGAGCGGGATGTTATATGTTCTCCTTTAAATTATATTTTTACAATTAATTTTGAGAGGGATTTTGATAGAACTATGAAATACCTTTCTAAATCTATATTATATGCTTAATTTGGTTGTGTATAATGGTCATAATTTTCATTTTAACAACTACATATCCCGTCATTACATATAATCATTTTATTATAAGATGAATATTTAAAAAAAATATGAATCTTGAAAATATAAAATTAAAATTTGGTGCTCCTTTGAACCTACTTTCTAATGAAACTAAAATCACTAAATACAAATAAATCATGAAAGAAAAATTTTAATTTTATCAGCAGTCACTCCAATAACATCAAATTTCCCCTTCAATAATGTCTTCTAATTAAATTGCATTGATTTGTAATGTTGGTTCTCTCTTATTCATTATAGATCTTCTTAAATAGGCCCATCATGGTCATATGTTCATCACTCTCATTGTAATATTATCGTCATAGCCACCATATCTCAGTTACCAAATGTCAAGATTACAATTTAATAACAATTACATTCAAGCACATTTAAAGTAAGGGGCACAAAGAGATTACACTTAAGTAACCACCAAAGGTCAATTATATCCATTCATACAAATCATGTATGTCTTTGTATTGTACAAATGATCCCTTTATATAATATTAGATCACCCTAACAACTAGATGTCATAATTAAATATTTTATTCAACCATATGCATAACTATATCCACAATATCTTCATAAATATCTTCTTAAATGTCTCAGTTGATTCTATGAAATATTCATCCCTAACTTTTCTCTTTTTTTCCCAACATCACTTCATACATAGACTGCTATTCTTGGGCTACATCATGACAAAGCCTTCATATAATTTAGACAATATTCATGCCTCAAAAGTAGGAGTTAATCCTTGACTAGGACATTGTGACTTATTGTTGGGACAAATTGAATTTGCAAATGGTATCTTAATAAATAAATCTACATGTAAATCCCCATTTAATATTGTCAATGGGATGTCTCCTGGAGGTGAGGTTGACTTGGCACCATTACTACAAACAAGCTAAAAGAATGCAAATGTAGAATCTTTTGAAAACACATGAAAACGATCCATAAACATGTCCATAAATAGTTGCAGAAAAGCAACTAGCACTATAAGAAAAGAGTTGATGTAAATAGAAGAGTGAAAATATTTGAAAAACTACTCTTAACTCAACGCAATTGAGAAAAAAAAATATTTCCAAAGACCACTTCAAATAAACTAGAGATGAAGAAAATCAATCCCTGTGAAATCATAAACAAATATTTTGTTTCAATGTATATGTGTTTGATTTTCCTATAAAATTAGTCATATACATTTGAGTTTTTATATTTTTATGGGCTTCTTGAAGGAATCTTTGATGAATATAATGACTGTGTATAATTGGAGGGAGCCTACTCTTGTATAATTGGAGGGAGCATACTCTTGAATGCGAAAAAAGAAGAAAATGTAAAAAAAATAAAAATAGATGAAAGAGTTAGAAGAAGGACAAGGAGTCAAAAAGATAAAAAGAAAAATAAATATTTGTTTCATTGGGAAGACAAAGTATTAGAAAATTCGATGTGGACCTTAGAAGATAATATTAAGATGATCACACATTGTTCTTGTGATGATTCCACTAATCTTATGAGCAAGAGCTCAATTTTCCTTTTACTAGGATAGATTGATGCCGAAGCCTCAAACCTCAACCATTGTTCCTTCCCTATAATTGGAGTTTCACTCTAGCATGCTCTTATCCATACGATCTATAGTAACCAATCCAACAATCGACATCAATTTTGGGGATATGCATGTGTGGCAACCCTGAAATAATATCCAACTTCAGACAAATGTTGATATGCTACTTCATCTAGTAGTTGAATCTTATAAGGGTTTATTGTCACGAGGTTCTTTGAAATTTTCCTCCGATTTCTCTTTTAGCAATCACGTGTGTTATCACTAAAATTTCGTCCGCACATGGTTACAAGAAATCAGCATCATCAAGTAGTGACGAAGTCATTCATGAACCTGAATTAATACCACAGCATTCAAAAAGGTAAAAAAACTATACAAAGTAGTGAAAAATTGAAGAGCGCTTTGCAGGCATTGGGCGCGCGCGCACATGCGCGGAACAAGAATGTAGAAATCGCGCACAGGCGCATGATGCGTGACTGTTAGCGAAAAAAGGCATGCATCTACTAAACGATGCATTTATTGAAGTGGTCGGCTTCCCAACTACTTATGGATCAGCTCCCAAGCCGATTTGACCCTCAAATCTGGACTGGATCCGAATGGTGGGCTAGTCAAAGACCTAATAATGCCCTAAATGGCCTCTTTTCACACTACAAAGAAGTTAAACAATAACCCAAAACAATGCTATAAAAATCCATGAATGCACCTCATTTTCTCAAGGAATTCAAAGTAATGTTATGCTGCCTATATTGTTTTAAGGACTCCATCCTTGACAAGAGCATTTTGGCACCATTACATTGGACAATCCACCTCTCCATTGAGTGGATTTGTAAAGAGTTCTTTCATCACCATTTTCATTTTCTTTGTTGTAAGAAGAGATATCTAGTGAGGGTCCAAGAGCCTTCCCTTGGAGGAAGAAGGGACTCATAGTCCCCTTTCTTCTTGGTTCTTTGTTTTCATCAATAGATCAGCCTCAAACATTGGTGATATGGGTCTTTTTGTTCTTTTTATTTCTATGTCCCTATGCTCATGGTTTTAATTTTTATTCCATCTATTAGTCTAATTCTTAGTTATAGTTTTGTTTTTCTTTCTCTAACTCTTTTCTCTACAACTGTCTTGCTCAGCAGACCCAACTGGGCATGCAAGCACCTTGATTTTGCTCACCAAGGTGACGAAAGGGATGCAACAGATTGGTGAATCCACTGGGGAAAGGTATCAATTTCCTACCTCATTTGGGTTTATTTTACTCTTCTTTTAGTTTGTTTAACTTGCAGGTGCACTAACCGGCCTAAGCTGACCTGCCAACCAACCAATTCAAGTTGAATTGAGAGAAACCCATTCGGATTTTTCGTTCTCAACCATGTGCCACATATGCACGGGGTTTTCACCCCACAAACGCACATCGTGCACCCATTCGCTCGACTCACGGTTCTGTTCTATAGACGTGCACTTTTTAATCTGTATTTTCTCACGCGCATGTGCTCTGTGCGCCTCTGTCTTCACTAGGACCTGCGCATCTGTGAAAAATTTCTCATTGTAAAGTTGTTGAGATGTGGGGAAGACCTTTTTCTTTCTTAAAAATGATGTCAAGCATGTTTTAAAACTGCACCACACTTAGTCGCCTCATCATATAAAGGGGTTAGTCAAAACACACATAGGCACTTAGGAGGATAAAATCAATTTCCCTTCTTTGCTTTTTGCCACATGGATGGCTTGTTTTGATTTACAATATAAGTTGGAAATCAATTTTAATCACATCTAACTTACATTGGGACTAGAAGTTGAATTACAATCGCTTAATATGCTCTTCTCTCATGCCTTCAAGCGACCTTGAGAACCAGAAAAAGATTGTGAAACAAGTTCATCTCCTTTAAAAGAACATTAAAACCTTTAGGAGAGGACAACAACCCTTTTTGGGACTCCTCTTAGTTTTCTTTTTCAAACACATCTTAATATTGTAACGGGCCCATACATGCCCACATGCTACAAAGATAGGATAGTGTTTGAATTTTTTCTTTCTTAGATCAAAACACTAGGGAAGTTTAATGGTTTGTAACGGGCCCACACATGCCCACATGTTCAATCTAGGATAGTTTCAAATATTTTCTTAGATTACATCACAATAGGGAGTTAAAGGATAGTAACGAACCCACATGTCTACATGCTAGCTTCCTAGGGATTTTGAATTACACAAGGTTGTACCAAAGACACTTAGTTAATTAGGTAATCAAACTCTTGTAAGGACCAAGCGAAATCAACATGTAGCAAGGTGACATCTAATTCACTAAAAATTGGCACACTTTTCCTCACACACAAAAGTCACTTATCACTCACATAGCTTCTTCTTGAAATGTGGAGGTCAATGTAAGTTTCCTCCAAAGGGATTCCGAAAGTACCCCATCTTTTCTTGACGGGACTATCCACTCCCATTTTTAATCAATGAGGTTGGTTTGCACCCCCAACCTCCCAAAACAAATACATCTAAAATATTTCTAAAAAACTCGCTAAGTTTTCCTCCACAGGAGGTGCCAAAAGATTTTTTTTAGTCTAGGTAGGATTTCGGGGATAGGCATCCAAATAACTCCCCATTATCTAGTTCTCACATTGTCAAAACATAGAGGTTGTCAAATAGGGAACTGAAAATCCTCCAAGTGAAGTGTTCCAATTACCATAAGGCAGGGAGATACTTGTGAAGAGTTGAAGGTCGAGGTCCGGTTGTTCTGTGCATCCCCCCTTGAGGCACCCACCTCTTGGATGGGATCCAACCGGTGACCCATTTCTTAGGCCGAAAATCTAAATGTCACACTTTGAGCAAGGTACCTAGTGACCAACTTTACAACATCTACCCAGGTGGCAATTGTGGGCTGCAATTGCACCTTGATTGGATTTTGTGTGTCTATTGGGAAATATCGCCAGTTCTTTCAGGATATGCCCCCTTTACCCC
>SNQJ01S0024190.1:30567-42266 GCA_010110895.2 Picea sitchensis | reverse complement strand
GATCCCCCTCAATCAAACTCCCACAACACCCACCACTACTGCTAGTCCGACCACTACCACCCACCCTTCTAGTAGTAAAGGGTTGAGGAAAAAATACGCTTGTGCTATATGTTCAGAGTATGGACATTATACCCATCATTGCCCAACACTTCCATGCTTTTGGAAGACATTAGCTGTCGTACGCCAGAACTTCCAAAACAACCCCAGTCCTGCTACATCCTCCTCAACAAATATCACTGACATATGTTATGTCACCAATTCCATCAATGAATGCATGAGACACCCTTGCTCTCTCCACAATTAATTAGCTCATTTTACATAACAGTGTCCTATGATCCTTGAATACAGGCAACGTCAATTGACCCTACTTCACCGACCTGCAGAGGCGATCATTGACTTTACCTTGTCACTAGAGGTTATTCATGTCATTTCTCCTGAACCAGATACACTCCCAACACCTCCATGGTTCTTAGATGACGTATCTGAGGATTCACCCCCCAACCCCCCCNATCCAACCACCACGGGTACCCCTCAGTACTTCAATATATGGTTTATGTCGAGTGAACCCTCACCATCTCCTAGCATTGTTCCTCCTGCTTCTTCATCAGGGGGCAACCACACTATCACCGATATCACTCCTCACAACCCCTTGTATTCCTGTCACTTCCAAAGTGATGAAGAAATACTCGAAGAGTTAAACCCCCCAGACTCTCCTTGGGATGCGCTACACCATCGCGCACTCTTCTCTCCACGGGAGGCCCCCATGCCTCCCAACCAAAACCCCATTTACGCGGTCGAAACCAAGGATTTTATCTGAGCCGGTTACTTTTGGCCTACCTTATTTCATGATCGCATTCATGCCATGAAACGATGTGAGAAATGTCAGCTCTACGCCAACAAAGTCCGCGCTCCCCCCACTCTTCTTCACCCTGTCATTACTGCTGACCCTTTTTGTAAATGGGGCATCGACTTTATGACTTGTAATCCCCCCTCCAACAATGGCCACAAATACATCGTTGTCTCTGTTGACTACTTCACCAAATGGGCCGAAGCTATGCCCACTTTCAACAACACCACTGACATGATACCTCATTTCTTCTTTGACCACGTCATATCCTTCTTTGGAGTACCCCTCCAACTAGTTTCGGATCATGGCAAACACTTCGAGAATGAGATATTCATTCAACTCTCATCTCAGTTAGGCTTATCTCACGAGTTTGCTTCACCATATTACCCTCAATCTAACAGACAGGTCGAGGCAGTTAACAAAGTCCTCAAGAACATGTTACAGCGCACAGTTAATAAAAATAAACCCAATTGGCATCATATGTTATTTTCTGCGCTATGGGCTTATCGAATGGTTTTGAAGACCCCTACTAGTTTCACACCATTCCATTAATTCCATGGGGTCGAGGCAACTCTTCCCATCGAGTGCGAAATTCCCACCTTACGCACCGCAATTGAGCTACTACCTGACACTGCTCCAATGGAGCAACGCTTTCTGAACTTGGAGTCTCTGGATGAGGATCGTTGATCTTCCTTACAGAACAATGAGGAAGCTAAAAAATTATCCAAGTCTACCTTCGATTACCATGTCAACCTTCGATCATTCCGTGAAGGCGACCTTGCCATGGCTTATGATATCGCTCATGATACCTTTGGCCATGGAAAATTTGAATCACTCTAGCATGGCCCATATATCATTCAACATTGCCTCACCAAAGGCGCATATATCCTAGCCTCTCCCGAAGGCCTCTCTCTCAAGGAACCCATCAACGGGTTGTATCTCAAAAAAATTTACGCTTAAATGTAGTCATTCTACTTTAGGTTATTTCTTTTCTAGAGTTTCTAATCTTTTTTTTCCTCCCCTCACGTCTAAACTATCCTTTGTGCTATTTGACAGATGCTTCCTCCACCAGCCTACCACATCGGTTACGCCGACGGCGCCATCCATTGGACATAAAATCTCGCTTCGGCTGCTTGGGCTCTCTACACCCCCTCACATGAAATGCTCCATGCGAGCGGCATATGCTTGGGGTCAGCAACCAACAACCAAGACGAATACACTGTTTTCATTGGCCTCTTGGTCGACGCCCAGCATCATCATATTCGTCACCTTAGCATCTTCCTTGACTCTCAACTAGTCGTTCCCCAGCTCAACAATGTGTACCACGTCTGTGATCCTTGCCTCTTTCTCAAATACCTGCAGGTTAGGCTTTTATCTCGACATTTTGATTCTATTACATTTACACATATTCCAAGACAATTGAATCAAATAACGGATAACCTAGTTAATATTGTGTTAGACTAGCATATATCACATCAAGCTACCTCTACACATACATAAACACATCACAAATCCTATCGCAGCATAAACATAGAATAGACATCATCCAAAAATTAACCAAAAACATGTAAACACCACATCGATCTCAAAAAGTATACTCATGTATATATATAGGTCCACAGTGCCATTTGACTGTTTACATACAAAAAATACACGTACCTGCAGGCCAATGCAGCACCTCGGTACAAAATGGGCTCACCAACCTATATACAAAAATAGATATACATCCAATACATAAAGCACCACTCATGGTGCCTCTAAAGACCCACCACCTACTCCTCCCTCAGGCAGTGGCGGCCCACCAACACCTGCCCCAGGAGGTGGTGGCCCACCCCCTACAGGCCCCTCCTGCCCCGGCAGCAGTCGTCCGCTCGTCATCGCCGCAACCACTTCTGCTCATCGCACGATGGCCCGCCATGGCGGCGGAACCGCCACACACTGCTCCAAGAACGTCTCATCCTGGATTCAAGACCATAGACCCTCAGACATGTCCTATAATACCATCTCCAGCTGACGGCGTATTTCCTCAAAATCCAATCTGACAGCCGTCGGAGGAGCGTGTGATGGCCCAACACCAGGGTCATCAAATTGGCGCCTCCTCGCTGCCCTCTCCAGATCAGCTGGTCACCCCACGGCATCCTCACGCCGACGTCTCTCCCCCTGTGGCAGTCTCTCCATCTCTCGACGAGCTGGTGCTCTTTGCATCTCCACCTCGCGTCCGTGAGGTGCCACATCTACACATACAAACAAACAATAGATAGAATCAACATATATATCAAATACATGTGGACTACTATCTCAACATATGAAAAACAAAAAAAAACAACATACACATCTACATTATCGACCCACATACCTAGATGATCAAAAACCTCTCCTGGAGGTAGCACCATGTCCGGATCATCCCAGAAGTCCACCCCGGCATAGGGGTAATGAAAAATCACCTATGGCATCTGTCGCCATACCTGTGCCACCTCTGCCAAAAATAAGTGGCCACCTTCGCCACCACCATGGCGAAGTAACACCATCAACCACTGCCTCAGCCACGGCTCTCGTACCCCAGGTGCGCCCAACAGAATCCTCGGGTGCAACTTCAACACCCTCTCTAGAAACCAGGCCACTAGGATGGACCCAAACACAAACTCCCCTGTATCAGTAGACCGACAGTGGTCCAACTGCGCCACCATCCTCACATGTATCGTAAGCCCCCAAGAAAAATGCTCGCTGGCCAACACTCTCTCCAGCACCAGAAGCTAGCCACCACTGATCCGCTGGGTCGCGAGTGACCCGTATACTCGTACAATCATCGCTGCTATACAACGATGTGCCAGGGAATCTATCAACGATATGCTCACCACCATTACGGACATAAAGTTCTGACCTGAAGAATATCTCTAGCCAATAGTGGTGAGTGATGTATCCCTAGGCAGCACCGGCTCTGCCGGTAGGGGCGTTCCCCGGAATGGGAGCCCAGTTAAGGAATAGACATCCTCCACCGCAGTGAAGGGGATATTCTCTCCTCGTACGAGGAAGCAGTGCAGCTCCAAACTCCACATCTGGATCAGGAACTGTAGCAGATACTCATGTTCCCGTATCAACGGGCACTCAAAGAACTTTAGCAACCCACCGGTTGCCAAAGTCTCACGCACACCAGGCTCCTCAATGGCCATGGCGTCTCACAGCTGAGACCAATCTCACTCTCGCCACCCCACTAGTATCATCACCACCATCCACCTGCAAACAACACAGAGTCCTCTATCAGCTCAAGCAACTATCAACAACATCAAAAAGACTTGTTTTTACACACCTCAACCTTGCCTCCTAGGCGTGGTTTTGTTACCCACAGGAACGCACACATGCACGCCTATTCACTACACAGGTGCGCACACATGCGCTCATGTTCACTACACAGGTGTGCATCAGTGCACACCTATTTGTTTCACAAGCGCGCTCTCGAGCGCGCCTGTTCACCATACAGGCGCGCCCAGGTGTGCGCCTGTTCAACCCACAGACGCGCACGTATGCACGCCTGTTCAACTTACAGGCCCACCCTTTGGGCGCACCTTAAATTATCTCTACCACGCCCCCATGCGCCTATATCCTTTGGACAGGCGCGCACATATGCATGCCTATCACCGGATCGCCCACGCATGTGGGGCCCATATCCCCTAAATGTCTCTGTACGGTCCCCCGTACAACCCCTGCCCAAAAAATGAAATCCTATTTCTATGCAGGAGGATAAGACCACTAACCTGAAGCTCGCTAATCAAAAATCGGATGCCTCGCCCTCCCCAAATCTCCCAATCTCCTCTGAAAACTACTCGTCCAGTCACTATTGCAGCAGGTACAAATGAGGTGGCAATGTGGGCCCTACAGCTATATATAGGCTTTTTGCCAAACTTCCACTCACCATTCCGGGAGCTCACGGTGTCCATTCTTCAATCCATCTTCAGCCACGGGATCAACATCCTGTCATCTACATCATAGCAGTCCCTGGGCCTCTTTTCATCCTGAGCCCCCGGGGCGCCCTTTTTTTTTCATACCCTGGTCAAGTACGCATGCACATATTCACGCTTATCAAATACATGCTCATATCTTCGATTCTCTTCAGATATTGTTCAGTTTGGGTATTTTGTTTTCATATGTGCAGGTACTTGATCATCATACATCGGCACAACCCCTTCAGGTATACACTCAGCACTGACATGTCTTCTTTCCCGTTGTATCGCACTTTCATTTCCAGTCACACCCTCTAATATTTGCCTCTAGGATCCGCATTCCTGGCTCTGCAGTACCCATGCCTCCATTTGCATCTTCGGTACTGTTACCTTGTAGCATTCTTACCCACATGAGTTGTCCCATTCATAGCACCTTTTGACACTTTTTGACACTCATGTTGTTTTTTTCATTACCCTTTAGGGATGTGAGTCTCGATAGTCTTTCATCATGTCACGAATCAACTACATACTCCTTCTCCTCATTGTGCTAGATTTCCCACATGGACTCCCAGATTGTCCCTTCTCGGTTCTATTTTTTACCTGCACCTCCGCAGTATCATGAACCCTCCATTTCCTCCACAATCAGTTTTCCCATCTGCGAACCTACCTTCATTTCACCTACCTCATACAGAAACTCACCAATGGGGCTCCCACCCTTCATCAGTTTTCCAAGCAAATTATGCCCTATGTGGGCCACCCATATCACACTGGGGCACCCGTTTCTAAATTTGTACATTTCTCCCCAATTATTCGTTATTTATTGTACAAACGTCTTTATTTCCAGTATTTACATTATCTTTTTTGTCGTCACCTTTGGCAACCTGCTTCCCTCCTTTTGGCCAAATGCAACCCATGTCACCCTTGGTTGGAGCATTACTTATCATCTACCCTCGCCGGCCTTGTCCATATCTTCAGAGTACCCCATAGATCACTTACCTCTACCCTCTGAATTTGTTCACCTTGTCCCGCCTCTGGAACAACTTATCACCGGTCTTGTCATCCCCCTGACACTCAACCTCGTTACACAGTTGCGGCCACTTTTTATCTCATACATCCTCCAACCAAGGGCAGTCTTGAGTCCTCCCACTTCTTGACTTCATACATGTACCTCTTCCACTTCCTCACCTCAGTAGATTTCTCGAAGCCCTTTGCTTCGGGGAGTCACGTTCCCCTTTTGTCGACATCAGCACAATTTTCCATAAGGGTGATAGTATCTTGATTCTCATTATCCATTCAATGAGAGATCTTGGACGGCACAGGGTGAAACACCATTGCTTTCTGCTGTCGTTGAACCCCATACCATTCGACGACAACAATTTCTCATGTTACGGTGGGTCTTACTCTGTGACTATTGCGGTTATTTCTCTCATTTGTCGAAGACCTCTAAACTTGGCTGGGCTATCAATGCCCACATAATCATTGCTACTTATTACTGCGATCACTGCCTATTATTCAGAGTATGTTCATTTGCAGAATTGTCTTCTGCCTTTATCACAACCGCCCCCGAGGGCGCTGTAATTGTCTACACCAATGCTTCAGTCATCTTTTTCAGAGTTACATGACATGAGCATGGGGCATGCCCACCTTGTTTGTACACAGTTTTATATTTTACACACCTCATGGAAGGTCGGGTCCTACCGGTTCCTTTTTTCCCTCCAACGGATCGCTCTGGACAATCACACTATTACTCTCTCTTACAACAACATTATCAGTACAAGAAACATTGACGGATTTTGGCTATACGTATGCTCCTAACCTCATCCATCAGGGGGTATTTGTTATCACTGAAATTTCGTCCGCACATGGTTACAAGAACTCAACATCGTCAAGCAGTGATGAAGTCATTCATGAACCTGAATTAATACCACAACATTCAAAAAGGTCAAAAAACTATACAAAGTAGTGAAAAATTGAAGAGTGTTTTGCAGGCATTGGGCGCGCGCGCACATGCGTGGAACATGAATGTAGAAATCGCGCACAGGCGCACAATGCGCGACTGTTAGCGCAAAAATCTGCGCAGCTGCTAAACAACGCATTTATTAAAGTGGTCGGCTTCCCAACCACTTATGGATCAACTCCCAAGCCGATTTGACCCTCAAATCTGGGCTGGATCCGAATGGTGGGCTGGTCAAAGACCTAATAATGCCCTAAATGGCCTCTTTTCACACTACAAAGCAGTTAAACAATAACCCAAAGAAATGCTATAAAAAGCCATGAATGTACCTCATTTTCTCAAGGAATTCAAAGTAATGTTATGCTGCCTATATTGTTTTAAGGACTCCATCCTTGACAAGAGCATTTTGGCATCATTACATTGGACAATCCACCTCTCCATTGAGTGGATTTGTAAAGAGTTCTTTCATCACCATTTTCATTTTCTTTGTTGTAAGAAGAGCTAGCTAGTGAGGGTCCAAGAGCCTTCCCTTGGAGGAAGAAGGGACTCATAGTCCCCTTTCTTCTTGGTGTTTTGTTTTTATCAATAGATCAACCTCAAACATTGGTGACATGAGTCTTTTTGTTCTTTTTATTTCTATGTCCCTATGCTCATGATTTTAATTTTTATTGCATCTATTAGTCTAATTCTTAGTTATAGTTCTTTTTTTCTTTCTCTAACTCTTTTCTCTACAACTGTCTTGCTCAGCAGACCCAACTGGACATGAAAGCACCTCGATTCTGCTCACCAAGGTGATGAAAGGAGTGCAACAACGTGGTCTACAATTCGTTAGGAACATCCATACTTCATGTGCATCCAATTTAATCACTCTATGTGATATTAAGATGGAATCTTATTGAGGGTGTACAATCTCGTATAATTAGCTTTTATCTAATTTTATGGAGTCCATAAAAGTTTGGGTGGATCTTTGCTTTAAAGAGGAACACTATTAAAGTTTAGAGAGAGGTATTATTATGATCCACTTTTTATTTGCTTTTTCTTATTGGAGATGTGTGAAGAGGAATAAGAAAAAAGGCTTGAAGATGATAACAGAGAAATATGTGTAACATAGGATCGGAGAAGAGTATGCATTGGAAAAGGAATGAAGGTGATTAAAAATTATGAGGCATAACATAGATAGAGAGAGGATAAATAAGAGGAGACGAAGGTGCATATAAGTAGTAGTAACGAACATAAAATAAATATATTTAAAGCTTTTTATGGTTTTGTGAATTTCTATGACATTGTAAATGCCCATATGAATGTGAGAATAGAGCGATTTGCAATTTTTTAAATGGTCATAAAATCCTTTGAGGCATTCATATTATACTTTATAAATTGGAAAATTAATTTAATAGAAACTAGTGGTGAATACTTACTACTTAAGTGAGTGTGTGGTGCTCATCTTAATTGTAATTTGTGTATCCATGTTTATGAATTGTATCTATTTTTCATGTTGTTTGTGTTATTTGTTTTAATTACATACGAGGAGGAGATTCCACATTATATATATATATATACAATTCTTTCATATTTCTATTTTTATATTTCAAGATGTATTTTCATTAAATTTTATAGTTATTTTCTTTTTTATATTTCAATATGTTTTTTCATTAAATTTTATCCCTTCACCTTTTATATTTCAATATGTATCTTCATTAAATTTTATAGTTGTCTTCTTTTTTTATGGAATTAATTGACGATCTCATTGAAACAAAGATGAAAGCAAAAAATAGACAATCAATTAATTATAAAAATGTTTGAAAAAACATGCTCAAGAATTTTGAACGATGAGTTGACTCTAACCAATATAGAATAATGATATGGTATATTTTAATTTGAAATATAGAATAATGATATTGTATATTTTAATTTAAAAGTTGCATAGAATTTTTTTTTATGTGAATGAATTTTGACATTAGTCTAGGAAGTTTCTTCACACTTTCACATTCAAAATTTTCTTTGATGTACTCTTTTAGTAATAATAATAATAATAATAATCTATTTTTAAGGTTACAGCCAAGCCAACACACCAAATTGGTGTATGAGACCCCCTTGTTTGTGAGACAAGGGACGGACCCCCTTCCGCCCAACGATTTGACTGGTAAAGTCTACGAAGGTATACATACCCTACCCCCCTTTGGATTTGAACCTGTAACCTCTTAAGAGGGAACACATGTTCTTAACCATTAGGCCCACTTTGTTATCATTTTTCAAACATTAATAAAAATATTTTATCTTTTTTTATCTATAAACATAACTTAACACAAAAAAAAACAAAAAAATGTAAACATTTTGTTGATTAATTTTTTAGTTTATATATACTTGAAATTATACTTTAATTTTTGTTGGTTAATTTTTTAGTTTATATATAGTTGAAATTATATTTTAATTGATTGAATTATTACTATGTTTTTCTATATAGTGAAATGATTGATTCAAATGAATCATATGGTATTGATAATTTTTAAACTATATGAGAGTTATTACATCTATGCAAGAATTATTTATTTTATTGAATTCATGTTCTCTTGATATGTTTTTATAGAGTGAAGATGAGGAAGGTTCTGAAGATATGGAGGGAACTAATGGTCGTTTAATTATTGATTAGATTCAATTTGTTGTGTGTATATATTTCTTCATGATGATTGGAGACCAATTTTGGTATATTCAACTTTAAGAAAAATTATAAGGAATTAATTGATTTGTTTTAACAATTTTTTTTAGCATGAGAAATTTTGAGATAAGATTTCCAAAAAATCTATAGTTTTGATGTGTTAACAAGCTATGAACATAAGTTAGATTATAAATATTTTTAAATTTAGATTTAATTTAATGAGGAAATTCTAATAGAATGTGAATTTTCATTCTTCACCCTCACCCTCTTAGTATTACAAATATGACAAACTCCTTCATCCCATGATGTTGTACGATTTCTTTATTCAACTTTTCTATGGAAGTTGGGAAAGTTAGTTGTTGTTTTAGAAATATTGATTTTATTCTTTAAGATAGATAAAATAGAAAGATATTTTTTTTATACTTTTTATATTTTGGATTGAGGTTAAAATATTTTCTATAGTATCTCTTAATTTTCTCTTATTATTTGTTTCTTAATTGCACCATAATTTTTCTTGAATTTAGATACAATAGTATTTTGTATTAACATTTAGGACAATGACTTCCTCATTTTTTTCTCCAATATCTAAGCCAAGAATTAGCATCATCATGCCATCCTTTCCTAAGTAATAAGTAATTTTGAATGGAATGATAAGAAGCATCTTGTCTTTGTTATTAGTTATCACTAGAAAGTACATTAAATACCTAATCATATACATACTTTCAATGAGTGGAAGAACAACTTTGAGGAGGAGGATTGTATAAGGTTTATATTTTTTAATTTAAAAAATTATATAAAGTATAAAATGATTCTAGATTTGCTAGGTTTTCCTCCAAACATTATAGAGATGTTGCATCCCCAAAATTCATGTCCATATACTATAGTTAAAATAAAAAGCTTCAAATTTCTCTAACTAATAGTATAACATTTTTTACAAAACAAAATAACAAGTTTTAGAAAACAAAATATGACTATTTTCTAATTTCAATTGAAATTCTTTATTGTAATTATGTATTCATAATTTATTTTTCTCATATTTTTCTCATATTGTGAATATGATTAATGTTTGTGAGTAAATTATGTACATATTAATAATCAAATATATTCAATATTTAATATTAATTAAAATATAAAAATTTACTTAATAATTTTTTATTATTAATTAAAAATTAATAATAATAATTGATAATTGATAATAACTAAATTAATATATAAAATAAATTGAATTCTATAATTCTTTTAGAGTATATTTAATATTGGTTAATTCTTAATTTCTTATTCTTTCTATTATTTTAGTATTATTTATGATCTCCCCTTATTAGTACCTTCCAAAGAAGGCACGTACTATAGTAATTGATGTTTAGTAACCCTCACAATGATATTATTGAGTCTTTTTCACAAAACATTAATCAACCATTTACAAGGTCTTATATAAAATATATAATTAATTTTAATTTAAAAAGAAAAAAATTATTTGTGAAATTTTTAAAATTTTGAAACCAAATTTTTCATTGGCCTGGGATATAATTTTCCCTTATGTATTTGAATTTGATTTAGCATTTTTTTAAGTTTTAAATTCATTGAAAACTGTAAAATTTGAATTTGATTTAGCATTTTTTAAAGTTTTAAATGTTAGTTTTAACTCAATTTTAAAATATGTGGAATAAAACTCTTTAAAAGAATCGAAATTTAGATGCCAAATGGATCATACTTCCAGCCATTGATGTTGCTTGAGTTTGACTAATTGTTGTAGAAGTTTTTCCAGTTCCACACTAGTTTTTCTTTCCGTATGGCACTTCCAAGCTTTGCTCACTCTAATTGATGGTGTAAGACTGAAGGGAATTGATGAATTAAGAAAGCTTGGGGACCAAACATAAGTCTTTATAGCCAAGCTTCCATCAAGATTTGGTTGGCTATGTGTTAACTGTTCCACATATCTAGGTAGCGAACCCTAGATGGAGTAATGGACCATTCCAGAAGCTCCCAACAAGAAAACAATTACATCCTGTTGGTTTCCGAATGAGCTATGGAAGTTGAATACGGTTCTGGCTAGTTTCTGAATGAGCTGTGGAAGTTGAATATGGTTCCGGTTGGTTTCTGAATGAGCTGTGGCAGTTGAATACGGTTCCGGTTGGTTTTCAAATGAGTTGATGGCAGTTCTATACGGTTAAGGGAGCTTACATTCTCCCACTTGGTCCATACTTCCAATCTTAATGTCTCATCTTAAAACCTATTGATAACCTGTATTAAGTAATAGATACATGAATCATGGCGATAAGTCCTCTTATGACGAGTATTATCTTC